>OX352762.1:79322379-79476550 GCA_947095585.1 Nephrocerus scutellatus | reverse complement strand
AAACGCACAAGTCTGGAAATTTATCTTCATTTTCTTTTATCGTCTTGCGTAGTTTTTCATACTCATCGGAAGAGAAGTAATGGGAGCTAAGATCCACGTCAAATCGTTCTGAGTCGGAAGTTATCTCCTCCATATGAGCTTGGGAGAGAGCGTCAGGGACGACGTTCTGAGTACCCTTTCTATGTTCAATGGTGAAATTGAACGCCTGCAGCTTAAGGCTCCATCTGGCCAGACGTCCTGACAAGTCCTTTTGGGACATCAGCCATTTCAAGCTGGCGTGGTCGGTTATGACTGTAAATGGAAGAAGCTCAATATAGGCTCGGAACTTCTGAACACTGAGGACAGCCGCATAACACTCTAATTCGGTGACACTATAATTCCTTTGCGCGGAATTTAGCTTTTGAGATATATATGCAATTGGCCTCTCTCTACCCTCCTCGTCGATTTGGAAAAGCACGCTGCCTACACCAGTCGTTGACGCATCACGTTGGATGTAAAAATGTTTCGTAAAGTCCGGGTTTGTCAAAATCGGCGCTGAAATCAAGAGTTGTTTGAGCTCTTCAAATGATTTATTTGCCTCGTCAGTTATTTTAAATTCTTTACCTTTTTTCAGGCATTCTGTCATTGGTGCTGTCAAGGTTGAAAAATTTGGTATGAACCTGCGATACCATCCGGTCATTCCTAAGTACCGTCTAAGTTGCTTCGGAGTCCTCGGAACCGGAAACTGCTCCACTGCCGCGACCTTTGCCGGATCAGTCCTAAGGACCTAAGTCACCCACAATGTATCCAAGGTATTTTATTTCTTTGAAACAAAATTTGCTCTTTTCTACATTGATTGTTAAACCAGCCTCTCGAAGACATCTCGCAACGTCCTCTAGCAGACCCATGTTGCTTTCGAAATCCGGAGAGAGAGGTATACAAAGACATTGTCTTTAAGCCTTGATGGTATCACCTTGTCCATAAGCCGACATATTCTCTGAGCAGCATTGCACAAGCCAAATGGCATTACTGTAAATTGATACAGTGGCCGCCCAGGGACTGTGAAGGCCGTTTTCTCTCTGGACCTCTTCTCCAACGGGATCTGCCAGAACGCGTCTTTCAGATCGATTCCCGAAATGAACCGAATGTCTTGTAGGCGGCTCAACAACCCTTCTATGTGGGGCAACGGGTACGCGTCCTTTTTCGTCACTGCATTGACTTTGCGTGAGTCCAGGCAGAGTCTGTTAATGCCAGGTTTATTTGTTTATTTCCGTCCGCTGTCCTTATGTTAGAATTTATCGTCCTTAATTTTGTCATTGTCTTCGATAAATTTAATTGCATCTTTCCCCAAGCAACTGACTGAAGCACCACTATCCAGAAGGCCTAGCATTGCTTCATTTAGCAGTTTGACCCTTGCTTCTTTCTGTCTTCTGTTGTCTTCATCTAACTGTAGTACAGTTGCTTCTATGCCCTTAAACCTATTTCTTTTTAAAGCAAACTTTTCTCGTAGTCTATTGATCTTATTAAAACTATTCTTCTTTTTTTCTTCTAGTTCAGGGTCTTTGGAGAAGATCCTTGTACGAGCCTTTTCGTATTCGAGAATGCGCTGGTGGAGACTCTTCCTGACAGGTAATGTCTAAACAATCTTCTTTTCTTCGTTTCTTATAATTAAATTTCTTAAAATTTTTATTTTTGGTTCTGCATTTCCGGGATCTTGTCTGTTGGGCGAGCACCCCCGGATGTTTTGCCCCTCAACAAGTTTTCCGGGTTAACCTTACAAGAAGGACACAACAAAACAGGAACATTGGGCTGACCACATTGGAAACATACTAAGAAGTGGAAATGAGACGAACACTGGTTTGGACATCACTACGGACTACATCAGTAGTCAGTATCGTCAGTATTTTTAATATTATTTTTTTATTTTTGGGGATAATTTGTCTTAATGGCACTTAGCTCATTCGTCAATTCCCTTCTGTCACTGTCAAATTCTTCGTCTCCTGTTGTCTGGAGCTCGCTGATTGTTCTACCTTTAAAGCGGATTTCCCTGACGCCGAAGTGCTTTTCTGCCCGGCGGCAGGCGGACACTAAATCAGCGAAAGAATATAGAGAGCACCCAAAGATCAGCGCGGCCACTTTCTCTCGGAGGTTCTGGCGGAGAATTGTGACTAGTTCCCCCTCTGGCAATCTATTCCTCATTTGAAACACCATCGCCCTGACGCTTGAAAAGAAGTCGTCACAACTCTCGTTTGGCATTTGCTTCCTATCCATGATCTCCCGCATGATCTCATGGTCAGAGTCGGATACCCTAAACTGCCGCAATAACTCTCTCTTAAGATCATGGTAGTTTAGGAATGGATCGTTTGCGCGCTCCTCCAGGAATTGCCAATACCAGCGTTCAGCTACACCGGTTAGGAGGAAGTGGAACTGGTTAAACACCTGACTTTCGCTGACGTTAAGTCTGCGCTGCATCGTTTCGGTGCGGAACACAAAACTGTCGACCGGCATTGTCCTTTTCGTGCCGTCGAACTTGATATTCTACTTGTGGAGATCAGTATAAGTAATTTGCTCATCTGGCTG
Organism: Nephrocerus scutellatus; assembly: GCA_947095585.1. NCBI lineage: Eukaryota > Metazoa > Arthropoda > Insecta > Diptera > Pipunculidae > Nephrocerus > Nephrocerus scutellatus. The sequence goes on along the minus strand of OX352762.1, from coordinate 79,473,991 downwards.
ATTGTGCTGGTCAATAGAAGGGTTTGGTCGACGGTTATTAGGCATTTGTTCCCCCTCCTCAAACCGGTGTATTGGCGTAGACCTATGAGGAGCACTCTTTCTACCATCGCATTGCTGCATCTCTAGGGTCTCTATCTTCCGAGCTAGCATCTCTATCTGCTCCGTCAGGCTACAACTAACTCTTTCTAATTTTTTTGTGAATAATGACCCCAAGGCCAGTTGGTCCCTTTGGATTACCCCCGAAACCGCTTCTTGAATTTTGTTTATCAGCTGATTTTCTTCCGAAAACCGATTTGGACCTACTGACCCTTGATCACAATTAATCTATTCTCTGCTCATGCTACCATCAAGATTGACGTCATTGATGAGTTGTTCAAAAACATCGCCTTCCTTTGAGTGAGTGGTTGTTACCTGCTCTTACAAAACTCGGCTTCGACGTCCTGCGATTTTGTTCTATTTCAGACGTATGAAGTTGTTGGTCAAGGCCGAAGTCACCAAACGATGTGGAGCCTTCAGTTCCTTGACCAACATTTTGGGCTTTGAAACGTTTTTTTATTTTCTGCCTGGTTTGGATCCCAGACCCAAAATCAGGCAGAGGTTTTGGAACAGCGCCTGTTCTCCTACTGGAATTTTCCATCTCCAAACCTCGCATCTCAATTCAATCATCTGGATTACGCTGACGACGTTTGTTTACTCTCACACAGAATTATGGAGCTGAACCAAATGACAACAAATGTGGAGAGGGAGGCAAATGTTGCGGGTTTGAAGATTAATACTGCCAAAACCAAAATCATCAACCTCGGCACTAACTCACTTACTAATGTTAACATTGCTGGACAGCCGGTAGAGAGAGTAGAGAGTTTCCAATATCTTGGGAGTATTGTCTCGACCGAAGGTGGAACCGAACAGGACATTGTCAACCGAATCGGCAAAGCAAAATCGGTGTTTGGAATGATGTCCATGATATGGCGAAGCAATGCGATCAGCTTAAACACCAAGCTGCGACTGTTCCGCTCAAATGTTGAATCTGTGCTGTTGTATGGGTGCAGTACTTGGAAGGTGACCGCTTCTATCACAAAAAGATTACAAACATTCGTAAATAGGTGCCTACGGAACATCTTAAGGGTTTTCTGGCCTAATCGTATCTCTAACGAACATTTTTATTTTTGGGGATAATTTGTCTTAATGGCACTTAGCTCATTCGTCAATTCCCTTCTGTCACTGTCAAATTCTTCGTCTCCTGTTGTCTGGAGCTCGCTGATTGTTCTACCTTTAAAGCGGATTTCCCTGACGCCGAAGTGCTTTTCTGCCCGGCGGCAGGCGGACACTAAATCAGCGAAAGAATATAGAGAGCACCCAAAGATCAGCGCGGCCACTTTCTCTCGGAGGTTCTGGCGGAGAATTGTGACTAGTTCCCCCTCTGGCAATCTATTCCTCATTTGAAACACCATCGCCCTGACGCTTGAAAAGAAGTCGTCACAACTCTCGTTTGGCATTTGCTTCCTATCCATGATCTCCCGCATGATCTCATGGTCAGAGTCGGATACCCTAAACTGCCGCAATAACTCTCTCTTAAGATCATGGTAGTTTAGGAATGGATCGTTTGCGCGCTCCTCCAGGAATTGCCAATACCAGCGTTCAGCTACACCGGTTAGGAGGAAGTGGAACTGGTTAAACACCTGACTTTCGCTGACGTTAAGTCTGCGCTGCATCGTTTCGGTGCGGAACACAAAACTGTCGACCGGCATTGTCCTTTTCGTGCCGTCGAACTTGATATTCCACTTGTGGAGATCAGTATAAGTAATTTGCTCATCTGGCTGATTGTGCTGGTCAATAGAAGGGTTTGGTCGACGGTTATTAGGCATTTGTTCCCCCTCCTCAAACCGGTGTATTGGCGTAGACCTATGAGGAGCACTCTTTCTACCATCGCATTGCTGCATCTCTAGGGTCTCTATCTTCCGAGCTAGCATCTCTATCTGCTCCGTCAGGCTACAACTAACTCTTTCTAATTTTTTTGTGAATAATGACCCCAAGGCCAGTTGGTCCCTTTGGATTACCCCCGAAACCGCTTCTTGAATTTTGTTTATCAGCTGATTTTCTTCCGAAAACCGATTTGGACCTACTGACCCTTGATCACAATTAATCTATTCTCTGCTCATGCTACCATCAAGATTGACGTCATTGATGAGTTGTTCAAAAACATCGCCTTCCTTTGAGTGAGTGGTTGTTACCTGCTCTTACAAAACTCGGCTTCGACGTCCTGCGATTTTGTTCTATTTCAGACGTATGAAGTTGTTGGTCAAGGCCGAAGTCACCAAACGATGTGGAGCCTTCAGTTCCTTGACCAACATTTTGGGCTTTGAAACGTTTTTTTATTTTCTGCCTGGTTTGGATCCCAGACCCAAAATCAGGCAGAGGTTTTGGAACAGCGCCTGTTCTCCTACTGGAATTTTCCATCTCCAAACCTCGCATCTCAATTCAATCATCTGGATTACGCTGACGACGTTTGTTTACTCTCACACAGAATTATGGAGCTGAACCAAATGACAACAAATGTGGAGAGGGAGGCAAATGTTGCGGGTTTGAAGATTAATACTGCCAAAACCAAAATCATCAACCTCGGCACTAACTCACTTACTAATGTTAACATTGCTGGACAGCCGGTAGAGAGAGTAGAGAGTTTCCAATATCTTGGGAGTATTGTCTCGACCGAAGGTGGAACCGAACAGGACATTGTCAACCGAATCGGCAAAGCAAAATCGGTGTTTGGAATGATGTCCATGATATGGCGAAGCAATGCGATCAGCTTAAACACCAAGCTGCGACTGTTCCGCTCAAATGTTGAATCTGTGCTGTTGTATGGGTGCAGTACTTGGAAGGTGACCGCTTCTATCACAAAAAGATTACAAACATTCGTAAATAGGTGCCTACGGAACATCTTAAGGGTTTTCTGGCCTAATCGTATCTCTAACGAACATCTTTACCAGAGAACGGGTCAGGAACCAATAGGCACAACCATCCAACGACGGAAGTTGCAGTGGATTGGTCATACACTCCGAAAAGGCGACAGTTCCATAGCAAACTACGCAATGCAATGGAACCCGTTATCTCAGGATGGTAGAAGAACGGGTCGTCCGAGAAATACATGGCGCAGAACAGTTGAAGAGGAGGCACGGCAATTGGGGAAGAGTTGGAGAGAGCTGAAGCTTATTGCCAGGAACCGCACGCGATGGCGCGTAGGTGTAGTAGAGGCCCTAGGACCCACAAGGGGATACAGGACATAAAGAAAAGAAAGAAGAAGAACCTCGCAAACCAGCAGTACGAAATCAATATATTTATTTTAAATTCTAAAATTTCAGCTTAGACACCCTGACTTGCTTAAAAAAAATTAATTGAATTGTCGATAATCTCCAACTAAGAATCAACTTAAAAAAAAACTTGCGAATAGCTCACCGGGTGAAACTTTAATTATCTTTTATACAAAAACTATTGGCTGGTGTGTGATTTAGAGCAGACTGCCCTCGGTAGTCTCCAACGTCCAGATTCTTAACTGTCAGTCCTAGTCCGTATGTCATGTTTTAGTCGGTTTCATCGATGTTTTTGTGGAAAGTCGTCTTAAGTCAGTAGAGGCTTCGTCTCATCCCGGCGGATCGCGACCCAAAGCACTGGCTTGAAACCTTTGTGGCGAGGCCGAACCGCCAAGAATAAGAACCTCTACATTTTTGACAAAAGGAGCAGTGAACCCACGTTTACCTGTGCTAATTGCACTTGTGGTAACGGCTGTCCACTGCACCCCTGTCACGTCTTTGTCCATTTGGCAGTCAAATGAACCGGAGTCAGGCTCTTAATTCACTGGCCTACCAAATGCTGAACTCGGCTGCTTTGGTCCTAAAACGAGTTGGCAACACCAAATTCCAGATTGTAAAAAATCTTCGAATTGGTATTGTCAACTCGTTTGAAGAGCAGCCGATGTCCCAATAGTTCTGTCTTGTCCTGTTAATAAGTAGTTTCTGAATAGGAATTGTGGGGAATTAAAATAGGAATAAGGAAAATTTCGGAAAAGGAAGTGTAAAAGTAAATCAAAGCAATGTAAAAAGGAAATTTATTAAAATAAAAAAATAAAAGAATTAAAAATGATTAAATTAGGAATGAGCTACGTTATAAAAAGGATAAAAAAAGGTACTGCCAAAAACCGTTGGGCGCCATTTGTTATGGAGCGTGGTCCCACTAGGGGTTCTGCCACTGGCAAGGACGTCACGACACGCTCGCGGTTGCTCGGCTAAGATCGCCGGACGGGTAGTCCTTGTCACTTACCAGTGACACCTCGTCATGAACAAAAAAATTTGTTGTCGGTGTTGACTTGGAAAAGGGAAAATTGGGATATGGGATGGATAGGAATGAGGAAAAGAGGATCTCTCGGTCTAGATGCAGTCAGGTCATTTCCTTTTTTAAACGCTTATATCTAAACTATTTCTAAATCTTATAATTACATTAAACTATGAAAATTACTTTGCTAAAAAAAGGAATTTTCTTCATTTTTCCTTCAAGGGAAAATTTCTCCTACAATCTAATACCTAAACCTAAGAGGAATGACCTGGTTGCGTCTACACCGAGCCCTAACAAAACCATTGAGGAAAGGTCGACTTCGTCCGGTCGTTTACGTTGCGTCACTTCATCATCTGAAAGACGCTGAGAAAAACCACCGCAGTATTAACACTATACCCAAGTAACAAGACCAATAAGAAAAGACACCTCCAACCCGCTGGGCGAAGGCAGAAAGAAATCAGGTTATTTTCTTTTCGACTTCACAATTCATTTGTTTATTTTTATACCAATTCAAGAAAATGTAAAAAAAATATATGATTTAAAGTATATATAATTCAGATAGTAAAATATAAATGTAATTATATTGTAAAAATTGTTTAAAACAAATTTACTTCTACTGCTTTTAGTAGTGCAAACTAGTTTACTCTCAATATAGATCAATAAAAAGAAAAGGTGAATGGTACTCACTCGTTACGCTCCTTCAAGGAGATCCTGCTAGCCGAAGTCGATGATGTGCTAAAAAAAAAATTTAAATCTTTCCACTACTATAGCAATTCACAAATGCAGTAAAATAATAAAAAATTGTGAAATTGATTTAATAAAAAAAAATGGATTCCAAAATTAAAAAAATTTACGCTGATGTTAATCTGCTCTTGAATTAATATTCACAGGTCAATATAATAAGGTATTGAAAACTCATTATATCACAAAATGGAATATGCAAAGCAAAATTTTTAATGTCGTGTTTTTTTTTTTTTTAAATCTACCGTAGATTGAATTTTTGGTTGTAAAGTTGTTCGTTTATTCCAAAAAACCAATCTACGGTAGATTGGATTTCCCCAGAAACAGATCTTAATATTTTGGGAGATTTACCCCTTCTCATTAACTGCAACAACAGCAAATGCAACAAAACAATGTAAACAAAAGATTCTCGGCTTTCGTGTTCGTTTTTTCGAGAAAAAATCTACGATCGACCGCAGATTGCTAAAACAAAAAAAAAACACGACATAAATTTCAAAGTTAAATAAGATGTTGTCGAAAAACAGTTTGGTGGTCACTGATGGTTTTACTGCATGGGAAATCTTCGTTTTCTTGTTTCAAACCCGTCTACTCGTACATCATCCAATTTATAGGCTTTTGCTTTTCTGTTTGATATGCTATATGTATAGTTGAATAGCTTCCAATTTTCGTTTAAAAAAACAATTCTTTCGGAAAACAGTTTTTGAACCCAAGACGGCAGTGGGTGACTGCAAAAGTGAATCATATAAGAATTTCGTTTTCCATAATTTAAAATTTCTTTAAACGCACTTCGATGAACTTTTTGCGAGTTATAATTTTATCTAATTCAATTGAGAGTTTGTAAAAATGTTTTCACTGCATTTAAAAATTGTTTTCCCAAAGAAATTTTATAAGGAGAATGATTTGATGATTTCTCGGAAATTTCGTTTTCTATCAACCGAATTATTGTTAATACACTTTGGTGCATTTTTTGCCAGTAAAAATTATTATTGAAAAACTCAATTGAAAGCTTAAGGAAATAATCTTCAATCAATCCATATATTGGTCTACACTTTGATGCCATTTTTTTTGCCAGTAAAAATTTTTATTGAAAAACTCAATTGAAAGTTTATGGAAATAATCTTCACAAGTTTAGAAATGGGTTTTCCACTAAAATTTGCAAATGAAAAATGGATTATTCGTTTTTTAAACAAGCGCCACGGATTTTAAAACACTTGTAAATCTCTTGATTGCCAATCTTCGACTCCTCTGTCTCCTTCATCGACCGAGTACCACAACCCGTTTTTCGCAATCGAATATTCTCGAAAATATTTTTGGCGCCAAAATATCATTCTGTCCTTTGTCTTCTCCTATTTGTCACTATTTAATTGCGCGAAAGCTATGTCCTATTTCCGTCCTTTTTTTAAACTAAAAATCACAAATACTAATAAACATTTAACATGAATAACATTCATACAACACCTACAATTATTAATGCACATACATAAAACACTCAAACCAATTTCCAGGTAAATAATTGTCTACAATACACCTATGCTACCCCAACACCCTCTGTCGCTGAACAGCATAAAAATTAATTTTATGTAAATTATTTTGGGAAGTTGAGGGGGGAGCTACTCGCTGAATGCTTACGTCAAATCAAGCATTCAGTATTTTTTTTTTTCAAGTCAGTCGGTATTTTTCTTGTCAAAATGTTGTGTGCGTTTTTTTGTTTTGTTTGTTTATGATTTTCTTGGTTTGAGCTTTTTTTTTTTAAATTTGTTAATTAATAAATATCGCGTGTGCGAATTTGATCGTGTATAGTCTCGATAGGGCTGGGGAAAATCCATCTCTAGCCCTAAAAACAATTGGATATGGAAAATGCAATGCATTTTACATGGCAAATTCCACTGTCCTGTGCAAAATCAACAGGTAAGTGAGAATTATTATTGCAAAGGACATGCCTTCTGCTTTTCCTTTTATTTATTTTATTTTCAGCTACCATTAAAAGCAGGCAGGCAACGAGAGTTGCTAAAAAAGGAAACACTGACAACAACAAAACCTGCCACTATGGTGAATGGCAGATCTGCTGTCGGCGGCAGCGGAATTTGTAAAAAGGTAAGAAACAATTTATTGTTTGAAAGCGCGATTTCTGCCTTTTTGTGTTCAATCGAATTTAAAAATTTATAGAGGCAGGGGTCGTGTCTCAAGCTAATGTTTTTAAAGACGAATTTGATACTAATTGTATTTTTTGTTTCTTTTCTTTTCTAACAAATAGAATTGCCAGTCATTGATAGAGTAAGACTTCGCTGTCGACGTCAACGAGTCAGTGAAATTGAAATAGGTAATTTCCGCGGTGAGTCCCAATTATTTTGTCTAATATGTTGATGGTTTTCAAAATTTTATTTATTACCAAAATATACGCGTACATTACATGACAATCTCTCTATTGCAGGAGAAATTGGAAAAAATCTTTGTTTAATGGGTCTAGCTTCTTTGTGGATCTCGATAACATGATCTAGGATATCGGTCTTCCCCAAGCCTTGTTTCGCAAATGAGGGAAATAACGCTACGGCAGTTTGTAAACGGGATGATTGCTGACACGATAGTGAGTGTGAATCGACTAAATCAGATCTAGTGTCCACCGCTAATTCGCCTACGATGTCGGAAGCTAAATCGAACGTTACCCAAAAATCTACTCCCAAATAGAGATCCTATGCTTAACTTGGAACTACGAAAATCTTGACCGGTTTCGTTTGGTTGCGGAAGGTTACATCAGCCATAAAGGTACCCTGAATGCTTTGAATTGTTCCATCGGCGGTCGTTACAGAGGTACGACATGTGGCAAACGGCTTCCTCTCCTCCAGAAAGGTTTTGGCCGCCTTGCCACCCAGACACGAGATCGACGAACCACTATCCAACAGTCCAGACATACTCCTACCAAGCAACTGCACTTTTTTTTTTTTTTTAAGATATTTTATTTAACATTAAAGTAATATACAATTTTGACTTAAAACTAAACTTATAACTATTATGAATAAGTGTCGGCTCAACAATAGGGGCCCGACGTACTTACAATGTCTTTTTTTTGTATTGCTTATTATTAAACAATATTATTTACTACTTAATCTACTACATGTTTATATTTAAAGTAATTTAATTTTAAACGATAAATTTTAAAATAAAATAAAAATTGAAGAAAAAATATAAAAGGGGGTATAAACAGGGCGATCTTCAGCCTCTGTAATTTTGATTGTTGGCCTTCTCGTAGAAGAAGGCGTCTTGATTATTAAGGATGTCGTTGTATCTAGCATCTGTGAATCCTCTGATGTTTATGTAGCGGTGGCTTGGCGCGATTTCCTCGATTCTCAGTCCTTGCATCTTCGGACTTGGATGTGTTTCTAACCCTTCAACGAATTTCTTTGCCATTTGGAACAAGTGGTCGGTTATTGGCAGGAGACCTGCCGCGTCGGAAAGTCTTGCATTCGACACAAACTTATAGCTGTTTGGCACCCTCCAGAGTCCTGTACAGATCCTAAGTACCTTCCTTTCCAATAGAGAGATCTTCTTCATCGTTGTTGGTGAGACGGAACCATATGGGATAGCCATAGGTTAACACTGGCCTGATGAGCTGCTTGTAGATGAGCAGCCTGGTGTTATTGGACAGTCCGTTTCGTCTTCTTAGTAGCGGGTGCACCAAATGAAGAGCGTAGTTCGCTTTTTTCAATGTTTTATCGATGTGAGAGTTAAACTTGAGCCTCTCAGTAAAGTTGATTCCCAGATACTTAGTCTCTGACTTGGTGTTTATTGTCGTGTTATCCGGAAGGGTGATTTTTAAGGCTCTGCACCGGCTTGCGATTTTTCTTATTCTTGTTTCGGTTGCTGGCACTCGGAAGCAGATGAGTTCCGATTTGTTGGCGTTGATCTTCAGTCCCCACTTCAGGTAGTACTCCCAAAGATTTCGGAGGTATTCCTCCACTCTTCGGGCAGCTATCTCAGGAGAGAGAGAAACGGCATACGTGATGGAGTCATCCGCGTAAAGCATGCTGCTTGTTCCGGCTGTATTGGTGGGTTGATCCGCCGTGTAGATGTTTAAAAGGACTGGGCCAAGTCTGGAACCTTGAGGAACTCTGGCTTTAATCCCTTTCCTAGTGGATGAGTCGCCAAAAATCTGTACAAAAAATACCCTGTGAAAGACAAAATTTTTAATTATTTTTACAGTATAATTGGGGAAGCCAAATCTAATAAGTTTGAACAGTAGCCCGTTGATCCATACACTATCGAAGGCTTTTTCGATGTCTAGCAAGCAGGCTACTGTACAGTTTTTAACGTTCAATCTTCGAGTGACGTTGCTGTGAAGTCTCAGCAGAGGGTGCATCGTAGAGTGCTTCTCTCGGAAACCGAATTGAAAGGAAGGAATAAGGCCTCTTTCCGAACAAAACGTATTGATCTTTTTACGGATCAAAGTCTCGAATACTTTACTGATACAACACAGTAAAGCTATTGCACGGTAACCAGTTACGCTTGAGCGGTCAGTTTTCTTGGGTACTGGTACTACTTTGGCCACCTTCCAGTTGTCTGGAAAGTAACCATTGTTAAGGCAATTGTTGAAAATGATGGTTAACATCAAGATTGCCATACCCGGTAACTTTTTAAGCAAAAAGTTAGAAATCCCGTCAATGCCCGATGATTTTTTTGAGTTTCCACTCATTATTAAATCACTGACAATAGCTGTTTTGGTAAACATTTCAACGTCTACGGGCGCTCTAGCGGGGTTTTCTTCACTAAACCGCACTACAGCATTACTTGCAGAAGTGGAGTCTTCCACAAGACTTTCCACCTCTTCCAAAAAATCTGGAAGATGCAATGGTGGTCGGTCCGTAAAGCTCCTTTCAAATTGGCAGGCAAAGGCTTCGGCTTTTTCAACAGGACTGGATGCTACTTGATCTCCAAACGTGATACTTTCTGAAATGGAAATACGCTTTCCGACCAGAGAGTTCAGCTTCTTAAAAGCATCAGGACCTGGTTTGATGTTCTGGAGTCGTTTGGTCAGGTCATCTTCCTGGTACCTCCGCAGTGCTTGACGAAGCAACTGAACTTTCGCATAAGGCCGTATGTCGTCCTCGCGTTTATAGATCGTGGATATAGCTTCCTTTAGTACCTTGCGACAGCGGAGTACTCTCGACCAAAAGCTTCTAAGTCTATGGGTTGATCATTTTGGGGAATTCATATCAGGTTACTTACAGACAATATCAACGGAATTTAAATTTACCTGATTTTCAAAAAATATTCTATTCTTTGCTTTCTGGTATTATCTAAGTCTTACATGAAAGGGTTTAATACTATTGGGAAAACCATTTTTCGTCCAACTGAACGGCTCCTTTTGGACTAAAATTTCGGGAATAACTGCCAACAGCCTGGTGTTACTTACGGAGTCAGTTTTGGGGGGATGGGAAATATCTTTGAGTTGGTCAGTCAAATGGCAGCCGTCTACTTTGGTATTGGGCGGAAGTTGCTGCTCTTCCTGCTAACGCCCGACTGACTGTTTTCTGGGTGACATCTTATGCAATTAGGCTTGTACACGCTTGGCAATCCGAAACCATAACAGAAAACCGTCCTCTCCGCCACGCAGTCGATATAGCGATGACCCTATTTACGACAATTCCAGCAAACTTTTGTCGAATTAGGTTCCTCACGCGTTTTGCTCGTTTCGCTGATAACCATTTCCTCGTCCGATACCTCACTGATTTGTCTACGATAAGGTCGAGAATTACTAACGAGACCGTTGTCTGACCTCTCACCGTTGATTCCCGTCAAAGCTGCGTTCGCAAGTTCCTTCTCAAGATCTCCACCAATTCCATTTCGGCTGAAGGGTAACGCAAGCGATCATTCAGTTCCAGTATCGAATTATAAAATACCTCGAAAGGCTCTCTATCTTGTTGCTTCCTCTCCCTAATAATTTTCCTAATGTCGGTGTCAGTCAGGTGATTTTGGATGTGTAGTTTCAACGCTTCACAAAGAGAATGCCACTCAATTCTAGCTACGGTTCGCCTATATCTCCAATACCACTCCTTGGCTTTTCCGTTAAAGAGTAAATGGCTATGCTCACTTATCGTTCGAAAATCACTTCCTAAGCTATCGTGTGTCAATGAGTTGATCTGATATATAAATTTCTCTGCCGAAGTCCTGTACCATTAAAAGTAACATTCCATCCCTGAACAATGCTAGAAACCCGGCTCGTATTGCCCAGAGCATAATCCGAAATCCGAGGTACCTCATTGCTTCCAACAGGTTAATTTGCTCGGAATCCCACATGGTATGGGGCCGAACCGCTCGGTTGACGATAAGCTTCTCGCGACCGGATCGGTGATTCGGCGACAGGGACGGGAAGCTTTCTTTAGGCCATCCCGGTTCCGTACTAACTTCTGGATTAATGCGTTGCACGGCCAATTGTTGTAGACCATTGCTCAATGTGGAGATGGATTTGTACAAAACCTAACTGGATCCGTTCATCTATTATTTTAGAAATCCCTACGCTTAAATCAGTAGCGGTATTTCCACTGACTGCTGCCGTATTCGTATTATTTTCGATCGAACTTAACAAACTACCGGCGGACTGCACCGCCTTATGCTTTCCGTCACTATTTAGTGTGTGGGGGAGAATGACCTCTTGGGTCAAGCCCGCCGCCAGATTACCGACTTCATCCATTGGTAACCGGGTGCCGAGCACTTCGTGTTGAAGGTTTGCTAAGACATACCGAGAAAGAGAGATTTCGAACTGACTCTCTCCTTACACTATGGACACGTAGTATCCGTTATCCAATTCAAGGTGGTCGCCGAGACCTTCGCAACAAAGTGCACACACATTAAATTCCGTCATATTGGTCTTCAAGAAGTCACCGCTTCTTCTGACCGCCATTCTTAAAATACAAAAAAAAATCAACAAAAATTGTAGACGAGAGAAAATATATATAAAAACTAATATGTTTATAATTTTTTTTTCTCTAATGTTTATAGTTTTAATTTTTTGTAATATAATATGTTTATAATTTTAGTTTTTTGTAATATAATTTGTAGTAATATAATATATAATATATTTTTCATCTTGCCATGAGCTCTCAGCCGACGTACGCAGCGTCGCCGGTACCTCCCCGTAAACCATCAATCTGTACAAAAAAAATCTAAGTTTAATACAACGGAATAAAATCATCTTCCCGTATCTGACGATTACCCTTATTTAGCTGGGCTATACAAAAAAAAATAGCTAATGGTCGAAATAAGTGACTTGTATGCCACTCTTCGCAATTCCAGTTAGTTAATTACTATTCATTGACTACCAGGAAGGGACTTTCATTTTAGAGACGCTAAATAAAATTTTTACAACTATGACTGGTCCGTAATTAATAAGACATTCCTCTAGGTTGATTGAGTATGGACAAAAGGAATTCTCCAACTCGAAATCACAGTTCACTATGGGCATGCACTTATCAACTCAAACGAAGTTCATAAGAAAAATAAAAATCGATATGACCTTCAAAGCGTAATAGGTCTTATAATGTGGACAATCCATTGAATCTGGATTGGCCCCACGTTGGGCGCCATTTTTGTAATAATATGATGTGTTCTTTCTGCACAGGCCGGTCACAGGGCCTTGCTATTCTTCTTGGCCGTAGGTTGATGCACGCCTAGCTTTGTGCGCTGGGGTAGCTCAGGGAAATGGGTGGGGGTTTTACCTACGAGCCTCGAAGACGAAATTACTACAAAAAAATCAATGCGTGCTTTAGAAAAAAAAAAGATAAACGAAAAGGATTAAGGGAATTGTTTCGACCTGTGGTCTTAACCAGCTACCGATCTTTAGACTGTCGAACCGACGGACTGAACTACCGATGAGAGCAAAAGGGAAAAAGGGAACCGACCCCAGCTCGCGTAGCTCTGGTTTGTGTAGGAGGACCAAACGTCGCTACCACGTCAGACTATCTCCTCATGACATGCTGATTCCGTTTTAACACAAACACATTTTCTCGTGTTGGGTGGGTGTTCGTGGCCACTTCATATGTTTATTATACAATAAGATAGAGAAAACAAATAGTATTCTGTAAAAATCAAATCAAATATTATAAAAAAAAATTCAAAATCTAATTTTTCCAAAAATTACATTATTAGTCATTGGCGCGCCACCTCGTTTTCTTGTTCTTATTATTCTGATATATATATATATATATATATATATATATATATATATATTAATACAAATTTAACCGTAATGATTTTAATATAGTTTTATATTCTTCGTACATATATAATAATATCTTAAAGATAACATGAGTAAAAAAAAAGGGTAAAAAGGTATTCGATACTAACTACAGGATAAAGGCTCTAAATTTTTCCAACAAAATTATTAGTATAGTCAAGGTAAGTTTAATTCAAAAATAAAATAAAAAAAACCCAATCATGCTACATTAACCTTTGTGAGCTTTAAGTACTCGATCTGAAGAGAGCAGTTTTCGGTTCCTCGGGTATCCAAATCCTACAACATAAAAAATAGTGGAGGGGTTCTCCGCCGGCACAGGTTAGGGTTTCCGTCGACGAAGTCCGGACGTTTTATTCACAATGGCTAAGGGTGCTCCGTTGGCACACCGCGTGGTGGTTCTCTGCGCACTTGCTTTTGAAATTATTTTTTTGTTTAATAATTAGTGGCGCATCACTAATATGCAAAACAAAGACAAACTTTAAAATTTGTAAATTTATTTAAGCGCACTTCTTATTTTTTTTAATATTTAGCGTGGTGCTCCACTGACGCTCGCAGAAAGAACCTTTGCAAAAATAAATGTAGTGGGGTGCTCTGCTGACGTTCGCAGAGAAAGATAACCGCTAGGTTTTCCCGCCCGCAGCACACGACCACAGTCGACCAACCCAACTTACCCAACCCAACTCTTTCAAAAAAAAACCAATCCACCCATCTTCTCCTCACAGCGCATCGCACATCCACCTCATTTTTTCCTTTTTGTTTCATTCTCTTTTCTTGCAAGTGCATGCCGCCAACTTCACCAATCCGATGGTGCAACCGGCCGTGTCGTTTGTTTACACGAAGACTTAAATACTTTAAATAAATCGTGACCATTAAAAAACAGCTTATTATGGTTGCTACCGCAAACAGAATAAACTGGAAGATGGTCCAGTTACCTTCGGACGTCTTTAGCATGGTCATAGTAGCTATTCCCTATTTTCCTAGCTATCCGCGACTTAATAAACTTCGGGGCCAGTTTGGCATTAAAATTATTTCCCTTTTTACTTAAAGCGAAATTCCTTCTAAAAATCCCAATGCCCAAATAAAGCGAAATACGGTTAACACCCGATTGACTGATGCAGGGAACTACGTAATGCCCCTGCGATACTGTTGAGGTGTTTATCCCATTCTTGTTGGTCCTTGCCAAGATAAGCCCTAATCCCAGCTATGATTGACCTATCAACCCTCTCTGATTGGTTTGTATACTGCCGTGTAATTGTGTACTATCCCATATCGGTTTAGGAAACTATTAAACATCACGGAACTGAATTGTGACCCATTATCTGTTAACACGTACTCGGGAATGCCAAATGTGTTAAAGACGTGTTCCTCCAGGTACTTACATATGCCGTTAGAGGAGAACTTCCGCAGTGGTTTCAGTAACGGGAACTTTGTTAAGTGTTTCAAGACAATCAACATCCCGAAGTTACCGCTCTTGGATCTTGGATATGGCCCCAAAAGATCCATGAAAAGCTTTTAAAAAGGTCGGTCAGAAGTAGCTTGGTTACCCATCGGGGGATGCAAAATTGTGTTAGGGGCTTTTGTCTCTTTCGCAAACTTCACATTTTAGGACGAAATCTCGTACTTCTTTGGTCATACCTGACCAAAAAAGATTTCTTTTTAGTTTTTCTAACGTTTTTGAGATCCCGCCATGAGCCGAGGTTGGTGGACAGTGTGCGCTAGTGATGGCCTTATTGGTGAGGGCATTAGGCAACCAAAGTTTCCAAGCAGATGCCTCTTTTAACTGGTTAACCGTCGCAAATTCTATTCTCCAGTACCATCCAGCCATTCCCAAAAAACGTCGTACTTTACGAACGGTTTTAGGGGGTGGTTAATTGGAAATCGCAGAAACCTTGTCCGGGTCTGTTCGTTAAAACCCTTTGCCTACAATGTATCCGAGATACTTCACTTCGCGTAAACAGAACTTACTCTTGTCGATATTCAATGTCAAAACTGGCTTACGTATTTGCCCTGACACTTCTATTAGCAGCTCGATGTGACTGTCAAAATCTGGAAGTAAATCATCCAGATAGACAAACACCCGATCTTTAAGTTTAGGCGGAATAACTCGGTGCATAAGGCGACACATAGTTTGAGGAGCGTTACAGAGCCCGAATGGCATCACGGTATACTGGTAAAGGGGACGATTTGGTACTGTAAAACCGGTCTTGTCTCGCGAGTTTTTTTCGAGAGGTATCTGCCAAAAGGCGTCCTTTAGATCTAAGGAGGAAATGAATTCAGCCTGCGGTAGGCGACTTAAAATACCATGGATCTGTGGGAGCGGATAGGCATCTTTCACGGTAACACTATTGACCTTTCTAGAAACAAGGCATAATCTTACTTTATTCGGTTTCCTGACCAGAACTACTGGACTGCTCCAGGAGCTCTGAGCTTCCTCGATTACACCTAGTTCGAGCATGCGATCGATTTCTGCATGTATCAATCTCTCTATTGCAGGAGAAATTGGAAAAAATCTTTGTTTAATGGGTCTAGCTTCTTTGTGGATCTCGATAACATGCTCTAGGATATCGGTCTTCCCCAAGCCTTGTTTCGCAAATGAGGGAAATAACGCTACGGCACTTTGTAAACGGGATGATTGCTGACACGATAGTGAGTGTGAATCGACTAAATCGGATCTAGTGTCCACCGCTAATTCGCCTACGATGTCGGAAGTTAAATCGAACATTACCCAAAAATCTACTCCCAAATAGAGATCCTATACTAAACTTGGAACTACGAAAATCTTGACCGGTTTCGTTTGGTTGCGGAAGGTTACATCGGCCATAAAGCTACCCTGAATGCTTTGAATTGTTTCCTCGGCGGTCGTTACAGAGGTACGACATGTGGCAAACGGCTACCTCTCCACAAGAAAGGTTTTGGCCGCCTTGCCACCCAGACACGAGATCGACGGACCACTTTCCAACAGTCCAGTCATACTCCTACCAAGCAACTGCACTTTCGCAAAAGGCCGTATGTCGTCCTCGCGTTTATAGATCGTGGATATAGCTTCCTTTAGTACCTTGCGACAGCGGAGTACTCTCGACCAAAAGCTTCTAAGTCTACGGGTTGATCATTTTGGGGATTTCATATCAGGTAACTTACAGACAATATCAACGGAATTTAAATTTACCTTATTCTCAAAAAATATTCTATTCCTGGTATTCTCTAAGTCTTACATGATAGGGTTTAATTCTATTGGGAAAACCATTTTTCGTCCAACTGAACGGCTCCTTTTGGACTAAAATTTTGGGAATAACTGCCAACGGCCTGGTGTTACTTACGGAGTCAGTTTTGGGGGGATGGGAAATATCTTTGAGTTGGTCAGTCAAATGGCAGCCGTCTACTTTGGTATTGGGCGGAAGTTGCTGCTCTTCCTGCTCACGCCCGACTGACTGTTTTCCGGGTGACATCTTATGCAATTAGGCTTGTACACCCTTGGCAATCCGCAACCATAACAGAAAACCGTCCTCTCCGCCACGCAGTCGATATAGCGATGACCCTCTTTACGACAATTCCAGCAAACTTTTATCGAATTAGGTTCCTCACGCGTTTTGCTCGTTTCGCTGATAACCATTTCCTCGTCCGATACCTCACTGATTTGTCTACGATAAGGTCGAGAATTACTAACGAGACCTTTGTCTCCTAAATCACCACCTAAAGCTTCTCTCCGCAAGCACAAATGCCGTAGTTGAGAAACAGAGTTAATATCTAAGTAAAATAATTCCCGTCGAAGCTGTGGTCGCAAGTTCCTTCTCAAGATCTCCACCAATTCCATTTCGGCTGAAGGGTAACGCAAGCGATCATTCAGTTCCAGTATCAAATTATAAAATACCTCGAAAGGCTCTCTATCTTGTTGCTTCCTATCCCCCATAATTTTCCTAATGTCGGTGTCAGTCAGATGATTTTGGATGTGTAGTTTCAACGCTTCACAAATAGAATGCCACTCAATTCTAGCTACGGTTCGCCTATATCTCCAATACCACTCCTTGGCTTTTCCGTTAAAGAGTAAATGGCTATGCTCACTTAGCGTTCGAAAATCACTTCCTAAGCTATCGTGTGTCAATGAGTTGATCTGATATATAAATGTCTCTGCCGAAGTCCTGTACCATTAAAAGTAACATTCCATCCCTGAACAATGCTAGAAACCCGGCTCGTATTGCCCAGAGCATAAGACGAAAGCCGAGGTACCTCATTACTAACTAACTAACTTCTGCATTAATGCGTTGCACGGCCAATTGTTGTAGACCATTGCTCAATGTGGAGATGGATTTGTACAAAACCTAACTGGATCCGTTCATCTATTATTTTAGAAATCCCTACGCTTAAATCAGTAGCGGTATTTCCACTGACTGCTGCCGTATTCATATTATTTTCGATCGAACCAAACAAACTACCGGCGGACTGCACCGCCTTATGCTTTCCGTCACTATTTAGTGTGTGGGGGAGAATGACCTCTTGGGTCAAGCCCGCCGCCAGATTACCGACTTTATCCATTGGTCCCCCTAATAGATCTTGGTCGTTTAACGAAGTAACCGGGTGCCGAGCACTTCGTGTTGAAGGTTTGCTAAGAACATATCGAGAAAGAGATTTCGAACTGACTCTCTCCTTACACTGGGGACACGTAGTATCCGTTTGTACATGATCTAGTATACAGGATTTGTGAAACACATGTTTACACTTTGACATGTTTGAGCAGAGGTACTTGTATGTTGTGCTGTCTTCATTAGGCGCTACGATTTGCATCGAACAATTTCCGTACCATAGGGCATAATGGTCCGAAATGTCAGTCTCGATAACGGCCGAATATATTTGCTGTGCAGGCATGCTAATAACAATGTGATCAATTAACGAAGACGTTCCTGTGGCCATGTCTGTTCTTGTATGTGCTTTTATAATATTTATAAGTCCTTTTGACGCTAGTATTTCCTGGTAGTCTTTGACCCAGCTTGTTGTTACGTCTTGAACATTAATGTTTATGTCTCCCATGATTATGGTTTCCTTTATCCCATTGGTTTCTTGCAAGTTCTACGATAAAATCGTTTATGCTGTAGCCCGGAGGCCTATAAGCTCCTAGTAAAAGTTTTTATTTGTCCTTTTCTTTTACTACGATCTTTAAACATTCAAATGATGTTGTTTCATTTTCAAGACTTTTATACTTAATGGTATTCTTTACGTAAATTGCAATTCCTCCACCTCTGCGATGGTTTCTATTTAGAAATTCTGAGTTGAACCCATATATCGTGTAAAACAAATTTTCTTCTTTTTAAATTCTCTATATTAACTTCACTTGCCCGTGGCACGGATTTCGGTCGTCGGTCGGTCGTCGGTCGGTCGTCGGTCGGTCGTCGGTCGTCTGTCGTGGAATCTTGCGATCAATTTTTAACCCACTTCCCAATGCCCGATTTTGCACACATGTGTATTTCCGGAGACAACACTTTCTATTAAAATTTGAGGCTCCTCGGGCCACGGGGTCGGAGGGCTCCCCTACAAATATTTTACAAAATTTTACTCGATTTTCTTCAAATTTAATACACATGTGTATCTCCGATAGACAACACTTTTTGTAAAATATTTGAAGACTCCGGGCCCGGGTTTGTGAGGCCCCATAACTTTTTTTTAAAAAATTAACCCGATTTTCTTCAAATTTAATACACATACATGTGTATCTCCGATAGACAACACTTTTTTTAAGAATTTGTAGACCCCGGGTCGTGGGGCTCCACGGACCTCAGGGTCATTGGTCCCCAAATTTTTTTTTTAAAAAAAATTAACCCGATTTTTTTTTTAATTTTATATACATGTGTATCTCCGATGGGTAACACTTTTTGCAAAAATTTTGGAGACAGGGTTTGGAGGGTCATGGGGCCCCAACAAATTTTTTAAAAAACTTAACCCGATTTTTTTTTTAAATTTTATATACGTGTGTATCTCCGATGGACAACTCTTTTTGCAAAAATTTTGGTGGCCGGGGTCGTGGGGCCCATAACAATTTTTCAAAAGAATAACCCGATTTTCATCAAATTTTATATACATGTGTATCTCCGATGGACAAAACTTTTTGTAAAGTTTTTGGAATGAGGCCCGAGGGGTGCCCATATAATTTTTTTTAAAAATTAGCTCGATTTTCTTCAAATTTTAAATACTGTCACTGATGGACAAAACTTTTTGTAAGTTTGTTGGAGTGATCGGGCCCTGACCCCGTGTGGTGTCCATGTCAATTTTTTAAAAATTAGCGCGGTTTTCTTCAAATTTTAACAATTTTAACACATACCCATCTCCTATTAGAGAATTTACATGAAAAATTGTATTTTTATGGGTTGTTTTTTTTTAATATTAACTTCTACCAAAACTATTATAAAGGGTGTTTTTTTGGGAGGTTTGTTTTTCCGATAGATGTCGTTATATCTAACGGGTGTTTTTTTAAGAGGTTGCCGATTTTTTTTTTGAATAAAACACATATAAAATTATGAAATGACCAAAATTTTTTTTTATTTGGTAGATAATTTTTTGGCATTTAACATTTAAACACAATTTCTGGCATATGGCTACCACGACTATTTTTCACAAATGTCATTTTTTTTTTTTTTTTTTTTTTTTTTTCATAATGATTTGCCAAACAATACTGAGTAGAAATGCCACTTTGAGCTGTCAAAACAACTGTCATAAAATAAAACGACATCTATCGGAAAAACAAACCTCCCAAAAAAACACCCGTTATCTATGTATTCCAGAATTTTACTAATGCTGATTTGGAATGTACTCCAATTTTTCCTTATAGATCTAATATTAAAACATAGACAGCCAAAATTAATCATACGAAACTGTTCCGGTTTTATGTCGCTAAAACCTTGAATTACCCTAAAATCTATATTAGTTATCGATTCTTCATTATTTTCATCTGTGTTTTCCATTCTTATTTTGATATATGTATTAGTTTATTAGTTTATTGTGTTTATTAATAACAGTGGAAAGATTATGTAATTTTATTTATGTCATTTGTAAATATTCGCATCGCTTGTACCACGTCACTTCTTCTTGCCATTATTCTTCCATCCTTTACCCACAAATATTTCCAGTTGGCTTCTCTGGCTTTATTTTTTGTTAGCCATAGCAGCTGACGATTTACTGCTGTAAGCTGAGGATTAGTGTATATTATTTGGTTTTTATTTGATCCAGTGATGTTATCATATTTGGCATTATTTGATTAAGTCGAAGTGTTCCCTTTGTACGCGTGTTATTTAACAATGAATTTCGAGTTTTCGAATTGGAAATTGCTTTAACCAGTTTGTTTTGCCGTTTTGGTCGATATATTTCATCAATGTCTGAGTCTTTGATAACTGTATCGGTGTGCTTTGCTAAAGAATCAAGAATTTCCATTCCATTCCTCTAGGTTGATTGAGTATGGACAAAAGGAATTCTCCAACTCGAAATCACAGTTCACTATGGGAATGCACTTATCAATCAAACGAAGTTCATAAGAAAAAAAAACGATATGACCTTCAAAGCGTAATAGGTCTTATAATGTGGACAAGCCATTGAATCTGGATTGGCCCCACGTTGGGCGCCATTTTTGTAATAATATGATGTGTTTTTTCTGCACAGGCCGGTCACAGGGCCTTGGTATTCTTCTCGGCCGTAGGTTGATGCACGCCTAGCTTTGTGCGCTGGTCTAGCTCAGGGAAATGGGTGGGGGTTATACCTACGAGCCTCGAAGACGAAATTACTACAAAAAAATCAATGCGTGCTTAAGAAAAAAAAGAGATAAACGAAAATGATTAAGGGAATTGTTTCGACCTGTGGTCTTAACCAGTTACCGATCTTTAGACTGCCGAACCGACGGGCTGGACTATCGATGAGAGGAAAAGGGAAAAAGTGAAGCGACATCCAGCTCGCGTAGCGCTGGTTTGTGTAGGAGGACCAAACGTCGCTACCACGGCAGACTATCTCCTCATGACATGCTGATTCCGTTTTAAAACAAACACATTTTCTCGTGTGGGGTGGATGTTCGTGGCCACTTCATATGTTTATTATACAATAAGATAGAGAAAACAAATAGTATTCTTTAAAAATCAAATCATATATTATCAAATTCAAAATCTAATTTTTCCAAAAATTACATTATTAGTTATTGGCGCGCCACCTCGATTCCTTGTTCTTATTATTCTGATATATATATATATATATATTAATACAAATTTAACCCTAAGATTTTAATATAGTTTTATATTCTTTATACATATATAATAATATCTTAAAGACAACATGAGTAAAAAAACAAATTTATTAGTATTGTCAAGGTAAGTTTAGTTAAAAAATAAAAGAAAAAAACCCAATCATGCTACATTAACCTTTGTGAGCTTTAAGTACTCTATCTGGAGAGAGCAGTTTCGGTTCCTCGGGTATCCAAATCCTTCAACATAAAAAAATGGTGGAGGGGTGCTCCGCCGGCACAGGTTAGGGTTCCGTCGACGAAGTCCGGACGTTTCCTTTACGATGGCTAAGGGTGCTCCAATGGTACACCGGGTCGTAATACTCTGCGAACTTGCTTTCGTAACTTATTTTTCTTATTTTTTTGTTTAAAAAAATTTAGCGGCGCATCACTAATATGTCGAACGAAGAAAACTTTAAATTTTTTAAATTTATTTAAGCGCACTTCTTATTTTCGCAAGAATATGTTAGAAAAATTCTTGTGAATTTTTGTGACGGAGCCTGACATTTTCTTAAAAATGGCGAAGGGGCTCCGTTGGCACACCGCGTGGTGGTTCTCTGCGCACTTGCTTTTGAAATTATTATTTTTGTTTAAAATTTAGTTGCGCATCACTAATATGCTGAACGAAGACAAAACTTTAAAATTTTTAAATTTATTTAAGCGGACTTCTTATTTTGCAGGCAAATGTTGGACAAATTTTGTGACGGAGCCTGACATTTTCTTAAAAATGGCGGAGGGGCTCCGTTAGTACACCGCGTGGTGGTTCTCTGCGCACTTGCTTTTGAAATTATTTTTTTGTTTAAAAATTAGTGGCGCATCACTAATATGCCGAACGACGACAAAACTTTAAAATTTTTAAATTTATTTAAGCGCACTTCTTATTTTTTTTAATATTTAGCGTGGTGCTACACTGACGCTCGCAGTAAGAACCTTCGCAAAAATAAATGTAGTGGGGTGGTCTGCTGACGTTCGCAGAGAAAGACAACCGCGCACAAAAAAAAAATATTATTTTTTTGTTAGGTGTTCCCGCCCGCAGCACACGACCGCAGTCGATCAACCCAACTTACAGACTCCCCTTTTTTTTCCAAAAAAAAACCAATCCACCCATCTTCTCCTCACAGCGCATCGCACATCCACCTCATTTTTTTCCTTTTTGTTTCATTCTCTTTTCTTGCAAGTGCATGCCGCCAACTTCACCAATCCGATGGTGTAACCGGTCGTGTCCTTTACACGAAGACTTAAATACTTGAAATAAATCGTTACCATTACAAAACAGCTTATTATGGTTGCTACCGCAAACAGAATACACTGGAAGATGGTCCAGTTACCTTCGGATGTCTTTAGCATGGTAGATCCCTATTTTCTTCCCACCTAAATCTTCTAACTCATAGTAGCTATTCCCTATTTTCCTAGCTATCCGCGACTTAATAAACTTCGGGGCCAGTTTGGCATTAAAATTATTTCCCTTTTTACTTTTTACTCCTTCTAAAAATCTCTTGTCCCGGTAGATAATTAACTTTCGTTGCCCTAGTATTATATACCTTGCAATTGGACTCATATGCTTTCCTTTGATACTCTTGTACACTTTGCTTAATTAAGTGCACAGCGTCATGTTTGCTCAGACACATCTCTCCTTCTTCCAGCAGATTCAGTTTCCTAAGCAACTTATATGAGGTGGCATGAGTTACCATTTGTTGCCCAAATAAAGCGAAATACGGTGAACACCCGATTGACTGATGCAGGGAACTACGTAATGCCCCTGCGATACTGTTGAGGTGTTTATCCCATTCTCATTGTTCCTTGCCAAGATAAGCCCTAATCCCAGCTATGATTGACCTATTAACCCTCTCTGATTGGTTTGATTGGGTTGAGTATACCGCCGTGTAATTGTGTACTATCCCATATCGGTTTAGGAAACTATTAAACATCACGGACCTGAATTGTGACCCATTATCTGTTAACACGTACTCGGGAACGCCAAATGTGTTAAAGACGTGTTCCTCCAGGTACTTATATATGCCGTTAGAGGAGAACTTCCGCAGTGGTTTCAGTAACGGGAACTTTGTTAAGTGTTCCAAGACAATCAACATCCCGATGTTACCGCTCTTGGATCTTGGATATGGCCCCAAAAGATCCATGAAAAGCTTTTAAAAAGGTCGGTCAGAAGTAGGTTGGTTACCCATCGGGGGACGCAAAATTTTATATACGTATGTATCTCCAATGAAAAACACTTTTTGTAAAAATTTTGGAGACCCCGGACCCCAGGGTCATTGGTCCCCAAATTTTTTTTTTAAAAAAAATTAACCCGATTTTTTTTTAATTTTATATACATGTGTATCTCCGATGGGTAACACTTTTTGCAAAAATTTTGGAGACAGGGTTTGGAGGGTCATGGGGCCCCAACAAATTTTTTAAAAAACTTAACCCGATTTTTTTTTTAAATTTTATATACGTGTGTATCTCCGATGGACAACACTTTTTGCAAAAATTTTGGTGGCCGGGGTCGTGGGGCCAATAACAATTTTTCAAAAGAATAACCCGATTTTCATCAAATTTTATATACATGTGTATCTCCGATGGACAAAACTTTTTGTAAAGTTTTTGGAGTGAGGCCCGAGGGGTGCCCATATAAATTTTTTTAAAAATTAGCTCGATTTTCTTCAAATTTTAAATACTGTCACTGATGGACAAAACTTTTTGTAAGTTTGTTGGAGTGATCGGGCCCTGACCCCGTGTGGTGTCCATGTCAATTTTTTAAAAATTAGCGCGGTTTTCTTCAAATTTTAACAATTTTAACACATACCCATCTCCTATTAGAGAATTTACATGAAAAATTGTATTTTTATGGGTTGTTTTTTTTTAATATTAACTTCTACCAAAACTATTATATCTATGTATTCCAGAATTTTACTAATGCTGATTTGGAATGTACTCCAATTTTTCCTTATAGATCTAATATTAAAACATAGACAGCCAAAATTAATCATACGAAACTGTTCCGGTTTTATGTCGCTAAAACCTTGAATTACCCTAAAATCTATATTAGTTATCGATTCTTCATTATTTTCATCTGTGTTTTCCATTCTTATTTTGATATATGTATTAGTTTATTAGTTTATTGTGTTTATTAATAACAGTGGAAAGATTATGTAATTTTATTTATGTCATTTGTAAATATTCGCATCGCTTGTACTCCGTCACTTCTTCTTGCCATTATTCTTCCATCCTTTACCCACACATATTTCCAGTTGACTTCTCTGGCTTTATTTTTTGTTAGCCATAGCAGCTGACGATTTACTGCTGTAAGCTGAGGATTAGTGTATATTATTTGGTTTTTATTTGATCCAGTGATGTTATCATATTTGGCATTATTTGATTAAGTCGAAGTGTTCCCTTTGTACGCGTGTTATTTAACAATGAATTTCGAGTTTTCGAATTGGAAATTGCTTTAAACAGTTTGTTTTGCCGTTTTGGTCGATATATTTCATCAATGTCTGAGTCTTTGATAACTGTATCGGTGTGCTTTGCTAAAGAATCAAGAATTTCCATTCCATTCCTCTAGGTTGATTGAGTATGGACAAAAGGAATTCTCCAACTCGAAATCACAGTTCACTATGGGAATGCACTTATCAATCAAACGAAGTTCATAAGAAAAAAAAACGATATGACCTTCAAAGCGTAATAGGTCTTATAATGTGGACAAGCCATTGAATCTGGATTGGCCCCACGTTGGGCGCCATTTTTGTAATAATATGATGTGTTTTTTCTGCACAGGCCGGTCACAGGGCCTTGGTATTCTTCTCGGCCGTAGGTTGATGCACGCCTAGCTTTGTGCGCTGGTCTAGCTCAGGGAAATGGGTGGGGGTTATACCTACGAGCCTCGAAGACGAAATTACTACAAAAAATCAATGCGTGCTTAAGAAAAAAAAGAGATAAACGAAAAGGATTAAGGGAATTGTTTCGACCTGTGGTCTTAACCAGTTACCGATCTTTAGACTGCCGAACCGACGGGCTGGACTACCGATGAGAGGAAAAGGGAAAAAGTGAAGCGACATCCAGATCGCGTAGCGCTGGTTTGTGTGGGAGGACCAAACGTCGCTACCACGGCAGACTATCTCCTCATGACATGCTGATTCCGTTTTAAAACAAACACATTTTTTCGTGTGGGGTGGATGTTCGTGGCCACTTCATATGTTTATTATACAATAAGATAGAGAAAACAAATAGTATTCTTTAAAAATCAAATCATATATTATCAAATTCAAAATCTAATTTTTCCAAAAATTACATTATTAGTTATTGGCGCGCCACCTCGTTTCCTTGTTCTTATTATTCTGATATATATATATATATTTATACAAATTTAACCCTAAGATTTTAATATAGTTTTATATTCTTTATACATATATAATAATATCTTAAAGACAACATGAGTAAAAAAACAAATTTATTAGTATTGTCAAGGTAAGTTTAGTTAAAAAATAAAAGAAAAAAACCCAATCATGCTACATTAACCTTTGTGAGCTTTAAGTACTCTATCTGGAGAGAGCAGTTTCGGTTCCTCGGGTATCCAAATCCTTCAACATAAAAAAATGGTGGAGGGGTGCTCCGCCGGCACAGGTTAGGGTTCCGTCGACGAAGTCCGGACGTTTCCTTTACGATGGCTAAGGGTGCTCCAATGGTACACCGGGTCGTAATACTCTGCGAACTTGCTTTCGAAACTTATTTTTCTTATTTTTTTGTTTAAAAAAATTTAGCGGCGCATCACTAATATGTCGAACGAAGAAAACTTTAAATTTTTTAAATTTATTTAAGCGCACTTCTTATTTTCGCAAGAATATGTTAGAAAAATTCTTGTGAATTTTTGTGACGGAGCCTGACATTTTCTTAAAAATGGCGAAGGGGCTCCGTTGGCACACCGCGTGGTGGTTCTCTGCGCACTTGCTTTTGAAATTATTATTTTTGTTTAAAATTTAGTTGCGCATCACTAATATGCCGAACGAAGACAAAACTTTAAAATTTTTAAATTTATTTAAGCGGACTTCTTATTTTGCAGGCAAATGTTGGACAAAATTTTGTGACGGAGCCTGACATTTTCTTAAAAATGGGGGAGGGGCTCCGTTAGTACACCGCGTGGTGGTTCTCTGCGCACTTGCTTTTGAAATTATTTTTTTGTTTAAAAATTAGTGGCGCATCACTAATATGCCGAACGACGACCAAACTTTAAAATTTTTAAATTTATTTAAGCGCACTTCTTATTTTTTTTAATATTTAGCGTGGTGCTACACTGACGCTCGCAGTAAGAACCTTCGCAAAAATAAATGTAGTGGGGTGGTCTGCTGACGTTCGCAGAGAAAGACAACCGCGCACAAAAAAAAAATATTATTTTTTTGTTAGGTGTTCCCGCCCGCAGCACACGACCGCAGTCGATCAACCCAACTTACAGACTCCCCTTTTTTTTTCCAAAAAAAAACCAATCCACCCATCTTCTCCTCACAGCGCATCGCACATCCACCTCATTTTTTTCCTTTTTGTTTCATTCTCTTTTCTTGCAAGTGCATGCCGCCAACTTCACCAATCCGATGGTGTAACCGGTCGTGTCCTTTACACGAAGACTTAAATACTTGAAATAAATCGTTACCATTACAAAACAGCTTATTATGGTTGCTACCGCAAACTGCAAGATGGTCCAGTTACCTTCGGATGTCTTTAGCATGGTAGATCCCTATTTTCTTTCCACCTAAATCTTCTAACTCATAGTAGCTATTCCCTATTTTCCTAGCTATCCGCGACTTAATAAACTTCGGGGCCAGTTTGGCATTAAAATTATTTCCCTTTTTACTTTTTACTCCTTCTAAAAATCTCTTGTCCCGGTAGATAATTAACTTTCGTTGCCCTAGTATTATATACCTTGCAATTGGACTCATATGCTTTCCTTTGATACTCTTGTACACTTTGCTTAATTAAGTGCATAGCGTCATGTTTGCTCAGACACATCTCTCCTTCTTCCAGCAGATTCAGTTTCCTAAGCAACTTATATGAGGTGGCATGAGTTACCATTTGTTGCCCAAATAAAGCGAAATACGGTGAACACCCGATTGACTGATGCAGGGAACTACGTAATGCCCCTGCGATACTGTTGAGGTGTTTATCCCATTCGCGTTGGTCCTTGCCAAGATAAGCCCTAATCCCAGCTATGATTGACCTATCAACCCTCTCTGATTGGTTTGATTGGGTTGAGTATACTGCCGTGTAATTGTGTACTATCCCATATCGGTTTAGGAAACTATTAAACATCACGGACCTGAATTGTGACCCATTATCTGTTAACACCTACTCGGGAACGCCAAATGTGTTAAAGACGTGGACCTCCAGGTACTTATATATGCCGTTAAAAGAGAACTTCCGCAGTGGTTTCAGTAACGGGAACTTTTTTAAGTGTTCCAAGACAATCAACATCCCGATGTTACCGCTCTTGGATCTTAGATATGGCCCCAAAAGATCCATGAAAAGTTTTTAAAAAGGTCGGTCAGAAGTAGCTTGGTTACCCATCGGGGGACGCAAAATTGTGTTAGGGGCTTTTGTCTCTTTGCAAACTTCGCATTTTAGGACGAAATCTCGTACTTCTTTGGTCATACCTGGCCAAAAAAGATTTCTTTTAAGTTTTTCTAACGTTTTTGAGATCCCGCCATGAGCCGAGATTGGTGGACAGTATGCGCTAGTGATTGCCTTATTGGTGAGGGCATTAGGCAACCAAAGTTTCCAAGCAGATGCCTCTTTTAACTGGTTACCCGTTGCAAATTCTGTTCTCTTATAGATATATTTGTCCACTACCTTGATCAGGTATACAGCTCTTATTTCGGAGTATATCCTCGCGCAAATTAGTATATTCAAAAGAATCAAAATGTCCTTCGACATATGCACGAAATTTCTTTACGTTTAGTATGGCGGCTAGACACTCTTGCTCTGTGACGGAATAGTTTCGTTGGGCGCTGATCAGTTTTTGCGACATATACGCCACTGGTACTTCTACTTCATCTTGATTTAACTGTAGGAGGACGCCTCCTACTCATATTTGGCTGGCTTCGCACTGAATCACGAATGGTCGATCAAAATCAGGGTTGGATAGCACTGGAGCTGTTGTAAGTTTTTCCTTCAACCTCCCAAAGGCATTCTGAGCTTCGTCCGTCCATTTAAAGGATTTGGCCTTCTTAAGTAGGTCGGTTAAAGGTGCTGACAGTTCCGCGAAATTCCCGATAAATCGCCGGTACCATCCAGCCATTCCCCAAAAACGTCGTACTTGACGAACGGTTTTAGGGGGTAGATAAATGGAAATCGCAGAAACCTTGTCCGGGTCTGTTCGTAAACACCCTTTGCCTACAATGTATCCGAGATACTTCACTTCGCGTAAACAGAACTTAATCCTGTCGATATTCAATGTCAAACCTGCCTTACGTATTTGCCCTGACACTTAGCAGCTCAATGTGACTGTCAAAATCTTCTGATATGAGAAGTAAATCATCCAGATAGACAAACACCCGATCTTTAAGTTTAGGCGGAATAACTCGGTCCATAAAGCGATACATAGTTTGAGGAGCGTTACAGAGCCCGCATAGCATCTTACTTTATTCGGTTTCCTGACACGAACTACTGGACTGCTCCAGGAGCTCTGAGCTTCCTCGATTACACCTAGTTCGAGCATGCGATCGATTTCTGCATGTGTTAAATTCTCTATTGCAGGAGAAATTGGAAAAAATCTTTGTTTAATGGGTCTAGCTTCTTTGTGGATCTCGATAACATGCTCAAGGATATCGGTCTTCCCCAAGCCTTGTTTCGCAAATGAGGGAAATAACGCTACGGCACTTTGTAAACGGGGTGATTTCTGACACGATAGTGATCGACTAAATCGGATCTAGTGTCCACCGCTAATTCGCCTACAATGTCGGAAGCTAAATCGAACGTTACCCAAAAATCTACTCCTAAATAGAGATCCTATGCTAAACTTGGAACTACGAAAATCTTGACCGGTTTCGTTTGGTTGCGGAAGGTTACATCGGCCATAAAGCTACCCTGAATGCTTTGAATTGTTCCGTCGGCGGTCGTTACAGAGGTGCGACATGTGGCAAACGGCTTCCTCTCCTCCAGAAAGGTTTTGGCCGCCTTGCCACCCAGACACCAGATCGACGCACCACTTTCCCACAGTCCAGACATACTCCTACCAAGCAACTGCACTTTCGCATAAGGCCGTATGTCGTCCTCGCGTTTATAGATTGTTTGTAGATTCCTTTAGTACCTTGCGACAGCGGAGTACTCTCGACCAAAAGCTTCTAAGTCTACGGGTTGATCATTTTGGGAATTTCATATCAGGTAACTTACAGACATTATCAACGGAATTTAAATTTACCTGATTCTCAAAAAATATTCTATTCTTTGCTTCCTGGTATTCTCTAAGTCTTACATGATAGGGTTTAATTCTATTGGGAAAACCATTTTTCGTCCAACTGAACGGCTCCTTTTGGACTAAAATTTTGGGAATAACTGCCAACGGCCTGGGGTTACTTACGGAGTCAGTTTTGGGGGGATGGGAAATATCTTTGAGTTGGTCAGTCAAATGGCAGCCGTCTACTTTGGTATTGGGCGGAAGTTGCTGCTCTTCCTGCTCACGCCCGACTGACTG
Organism: Nephrocerus scutellatus; assembly: GCA_947095585.1. NCBI lineage: Eukaryota > Metazoa > Arthropoda > Insecta > Diptera > Pipunculidae > Nephrocerus > Nephrocerus scutellatus. The sequence continues at coordinate 79,443,775 of OX352762.1, read as the reverse complement.
TTTTCCGGGTGACATCTTATGCATTTATGTTTGTACACCCTTGGCAATCCGCAACCATAACAGAAAACCGTCCTCTCCGCCACGCAGTCGATATAGCGATGACCCTCTTTACGACAATTCCAGCAAACTTTTGTCGAATTAGGTTCCTCACGCGGTTTGCTCGTTTCGCTGATAACCATTTCCTCGTCCGATACCTCACTGATTTGTCTACGATAAGGTCGAGAATTACTAACGAGACCGTTGTCTCCTAATTCACCACCTAAAGTCTCTCTCCGCAAGCACAAATGCCGTAGTTGAGAAACAGAGTTAATATCTAAGTAAAATAATTCCCGTCGAAGCTGCGGTCACAAGTTCCTTCTCAAGATCTCCACCCATTCCATTTCGGCTGAAGGGTAACGCAAGCGATCATTCAGTTCCAGTATCGAATTATAAAATACCTCGAAAGGCTCTCTATCCTGTTGCTTCCTATCCCTAATCATTTCCCTAATGTCGGTGTCATTCAGGTGATTTTGGATGTGTAGTTCGCTTCACAAAGAGAATTCCACTCAATTCTAGCTACGGTTCGCCTATATCTCCAATACCACTCCTTGGCTTTTCCGTTAAAGAGTAAATGGCTATGCTCACTTAGCGTTCGAAAATCACTTCCTAAGCTATCGTGTGTCAATGAGTTGATCTGATATATAAATTTCTCTGCCGAAGTCCTGTACCATTAAAAGTAACATTCCATCCCTGAACAATGCTAGAAACCCGGCTCGTAATGCCCAGAGCATAATCCGAAAGCCGAGGTACCTCATTGCTTCCAACAGGTTAATTTGCTCGGAATCCCACATGGTATGGGGCCGAACCGCTCGGTTGACGATTAGCTTCTCGCGACGGTAAGTTCAAAAAGGATCAGTGATTCGGCGACAGGGACGGGAAGCTTTCTTTAGGCCATTCCGGTTCCGTACTAACTTCTGGATTAATGCGCTGCACGGCCAATTGTTGTAGACCATATCTCAATGTGGAGATGGATTGTTGGATTTGTACAAAACCTAACTGGATCCGTTCATCCATTATTTTAGAAATACCTACGCTTATATAAGTAGCGGTATTTCCACTGACTGCTGCCTTATTCGTATTATTTTCGATAGAACTAAACAAACTACCGGCGGACTGCACCGCCGTATGCTTTCCGTCACTATTTAGTGTGTGGGGGAGAATGACCTCTTGGGTCAAGCCCGCCGCCAGATTACCGACTTCATCCATTGGTCCCCCTAATAGATCTTGGTCGTTTAACGAAGTAACCGGGTGCCGAGCACTTCGTGTTGAAGGTTTGCTAAGAACATATCGAGAAAGAGATTTCGAACTGACTCTCTCCTTACACTGGGGACACGTAGTATCCGTTTGTACATGATCTAGTATACAGGATTTGTGAAACACATTAATTTTTGTTTTGTTTCTAATGTTTATAGTTTTAATTTTTTGTAATATAATATGTTTATAATTTTAGTTTTTTGTAATATTATATGTTTATAATTGTAGTAATATAAAAATTTTCACCATGCCATAAGCTCTCAGCCGACGTATGCAGCGTCGCCGGTACCTCCCAGTAAACCATCAATCAGTACAAAAAAAAAATCTAAGTTTAATACAACGGAATAAAATCATCTGACGTGTCAATAGATTGACTCAAACCGTGCTTCGCCGAACATGAAAGCGAAAACTTAAGTCCATCAACGGTCGTAGCGCCCGAATCAAGCTCGACACCTCAAACGTTGACATCATAAACCAGCCCAACGTCAGACGAAGGGAATCGTTGGGTCCACATCGGTACAAACCCCGCTTCAACCGCTGAAACATCTGGATCGGCCAGCGGTCTGCCAGTACCAACGTTCACTAGGGTCGGGCAACAAACTAAACTACCCTTTCGTTTCGCAACATCGAGCATCTAGTGATTCACTTGTTGGGGGTTATGTGGCGTTCACATTGACATCAACATTTCGTTTATCCGTAAATTTTATTATTTCATTCAGAACAAGGGGAATAGTGGTTGAACTGCACTGAACTATTTTTGTAAACCGGCTGTGAGAGTGGAATTTCTGCGCGGGTGAACGAGATAAAGAAGGAAATAAAAAGAGTAAGAAAACAGAAACAAAAATCGTTTTACATTACACTAATTCAGCCGTTCGTATACTTTCATAGAAACAAGACTTATTGTAATACCTATAAATTTTCGCCATATTAAGAAGTAATTTTCTAAAATTTGTATTCGATTTATTTACGATCATAAATAAATATTATTTTTTATAAAATAAATAAAACAAGAATTATAAAATTTAAAGCATCGATTGTGTACTCAATAGTATGTGGAATTGTCAGAACAAAATATTGAACAACTGCCGTGAAATTAAATACAGTTTTAATGTGATCGCCGGTGGTCAATCATTTTGGGGCCATAGTAATTAATCGAAGTTTCGTCCAGCACCTGGCCTATTTACCTTCACCGATGACCACAGTAACAAACCTTCGCAGGTCTTTTGGTTGAGCTAATAAACAAATTTATACAATTGCCGCTATATAGCATGTACCACGAAAAAAGCCGCAAACATTAATAGCGTACATTACCTGCTGAAAAGTGTTTATCGAATGCTTGTAAGATTGCCGCACTCGGCGGCCGCCTCATGCTTCAAGCTTCTTATGCTTGATTCAAATTTGAGCCGTGCGAGAAAAAATAAGCTGGACGACTAAGTTAAATTGAAGTTGTGGTAAGCCAGAAGAGAATGCCACTATTAGAATGTTATAGTTATTTTATATCTGCAGGGAAAATATTATATATAGGATTATGGTAGCTTGTTAGCTTGTTATATAACATACTATAATGTCAATAGTCTCAATGAAAATATTTTTCCATTTATACTTACTGAGTTGAGAATCACAAATGTGTTTTCGTGAGCGAGCCAGTAAGCTAGTGACGTAGATACAAGTGCCTAAATGTCATATCATGTCTAGAGTATTTTAAAAAACTCGAGTTTTTTGTAGATTTGCTCTCCTTTTTTCACATATCTATCAAAATAAAGTAACCTTTAACACGTTTTGCTAAATTTTTTGTACACATAAACACAGGCATAACATCACGTTGTGGAAATCGCAAAGAAATCGCTTCTGCTTGCTAAACTTCTTTATTGACATACGTCAAAGACACGGATATGTTAAGAGCAGAAGCAGTTAGAAGGCTAATACATGATTTTGAAATCAATATCCTGAAATTCTATTCACCAGAATAAATATTTTATCTTCTGTATTATTAAAAGGCTCCTTGGCGTTTCAACGGTATGATCGGCAACGGTATTTTTGCCCCTTCCCCCGCCCTCCACGAACCACACACCTCCCACAAATGTGGGCGGGGCGTTAGGGCGTCGCCCCCTTTGGGTTGAAGAGGCACTCAAAGTTTCGAGTTTTTTTAGAAAAATGAATTTTTGTAAGTATTAAGAAGGAGGTATGGGGGTTAATTGATATCATACGAAAGGTAATAAAAATACCTTCCATTTAAAAATATGGGGTCAATAGAGCCACCCTTGACGGAGTAAGAGTAAAAAACAGACTTTTTCATAAAAGTGTAAAATGGGGCGTGCTTAAAAGTGGGTGGGCCAAAACATTGGTATCAAATGAAAGGTCATAACTAGGTCTACACAGCCATGCTATTCTTAAAGGCGTGGCTCTATTCTAGCGGAATCGCAATCAATTTATATTGATTATACATGTGTGCCAAATTTCAATAAAATCGGGCTGTAGGAAGTGGGTTAAAAATTTATCGCAAGATTCCATGACACACAAATCCACAAACCCACAAACAGATAGAGATAGATCAAATTTCTGAAATCTCATTTCTTTTTAAGATTAACCCTCCCCCCAATTTCTTAACAAATTCACTAATACGTAGAAAGTCAATTTTTTATTATTATAAAAAAAATTTAAAATTTAGTACGCCATTTCGGTAGGCGTAATTGAAAGATGTATTGTGAGTTGTGACTATTGGGTGTTTATTTTCGAGTGTGAGGTTATAAAACTGTGTCGTAAAATTATAAACAAACGTTTTTGTTCACAAACACAACAACAAAACCAGATATATGTTCTTGTGTTCTATTAGAACCAACAAAACTAGATTTTCAAAAGGTGAATAGAGTTCGACATAAATGCTGTATTTTATATGAATTCGAATTGGGAATTACAGCTGTATTTTAAGCTGCATTTTATTGCCGAGCGAGTTCGGAATTCTAATGTCAAAACCAGCCAAACAGCAGGTTTTCACAATTCCAAAGAAGGAATTCGAAAGTGCAATTGTTGTTGTTCCTTGGCAATTAAAATACGGCTTTTATTTGGAATCGGAATAAGGAATTCGAATGTCAAAACCAGCCAAACAGCAGGTTTTCCAATTCCAAAGAAGGAATTATTCGGAAGTGCAATTGTTGTAATTCCTTATTCCTCGGCAATTAAATACAGCTTACAACAACAATTGCACTGTTGTAACAATTGTTTTAATTTCAACTGTTATGAAATTTAACTTTGAATGACGTTCACGTTAGGAGGTGTGAAAGAGAAGGAGAACTGTGTCGGAACGTCCAGCAAACCGTACGGAACCGGCACATTGAGATTGAGTTCACTATGGGCATGCACTTATCAACTCAAACGAAGCTCATAAGAAAAAAAAATCGATATGACCTTGAAAACGTTATAGGTCTTATAATGTGGACAATCCATTGAATCTGGATTGGCCCCACGTTGGGCGCCATTTTTGTAATAATATGATGTGTTCTTTCTGCACAGGCCGGTCACAGGGCCTTGGTATTCTTCTCGGCCGTAGGTTGATGCACGCCTAGCTTTGTGCGCTGGTCTAGCTCAGGGAAATGGGTGGGGGTTATACCTACGAGCCTCGAAGACGAAATTACTACAAAAAAATCAATGCGTGCTTAAGAAAAAAAACGAAAAGGATTAAGGGAATTGTTTCGACCTGTGGTCTTAACCAGTTACCGACCTTTAGACTGCCGAACCGACGGACTGGACTACCGATGAGAGAAAAAGGGAAGCGACCCCAGCTCGCGTAGCGCTAGTTTGTGTAGGAGGACCAAACGTCGCTACCACGTCAGACTATCTCCTCATGACATGCTGATTCCGTTTTAAAACAAACACGTTTTCTCGTGTGGGGTGGGTGTTCGTGCCCACTTCATATGTTTATTATACAATAAGATAGAGAAAACAAATAGTATTCTTTAAAAATCAAATATTATAAAAAAAATTCAAAATCTAATTTTTCCAAAAATTACATTATTAGTTATTGGCGCGCCACCTCGTTTTCTGTTCTTATTATTCTGATACATATATATATTAATACAAATTTAACCCTAATGATTTTAATATAGTTTTATATTCTTCATACATATATAATAATATCTTAAAGATAACATGAGTAAAAAAGGGTAAAAAGGTATTCGATACTAACTGCAGGATAAAGGATCTAAATTTTTCCAACAAATTTATTAGTATAGTCAAGGTAAGTTTAATTCAAAAGTAAAATAAAAAAAACCCAATCATGATAACATGAGTAAAAAAAAGGGTAAAAAGGTATTCGATACTAACTACAGGTTAAAGGCTCTAAATTTTTCCAACAAAATTATTAGTATAGTCAAGGTAAGTTTAATTCAAAAATAAAATAAAAAAAACCCAATCATGCTACATTAACCTTTGTGAGCTTTAAGTACTCGATCTGAAGAGAGCAGTTTTCGGTTCCTCGGGTATCCAAATCCTACAACATAAAAAATGGTGGAGGGGTTCTCCGCCGGCACAGGTTAGGGTTTCCGTCGACGAAGTCCGGACGTTTCATTCACAATGGCTAAGGGTGCTCCGTTGGCACACCGCGTGGTGGTTCTCTGCGCACTTGCTTTTGAAATTATTTTTTTGTTTAATAATTAGTGGCGCATCACTAATATGCAAAACAAAGACAAACTTTAAAATTTGTAAATTTATTTAAGCGCGCTTCTTATTTTTTTTAATATTTAGCGTGGTGCTCCACTGACGCTCGCAGAAAGAACCTTTGCAAAAATAAATGTAGTGGGGTGCTCTGCTGACGTTCGCAGAGAAAGATAACCGCTAGGTGTTCCCGCCCGCAGCACACGACCACAGTCGATCAACCCAACTTACAGACTCCCCTTTTTCTTTCAAAAAAAAACCAATCCACCCATCTTCTCCTCACAGCGCATCGCACATCCACCTCATTTTTTTCCTTTTTGTTTCATTCTCTTTTCTTGCAAGTGTATGCCGCCAACTTCACCAATCCGATGGTGCAACCGGCCGTGTCGTTTGTTTACACGAAGACTTAAATACTTAAATAAATAAATAAATCGTGACCATTAAAAAACAGCTTATTATGGTTGCTACCGCAAACAGAATAAACTGGAAGATGGTCCAGTTACCTTCGGACGTCTTTAGCATGGTCATAGTAGCTATTCCCTATTTTCCTAGCTATCCGCGACTTAATAAACTTCGGGGCCAGTTTGGCATTAAAATTATTTCCATTTTTACTTAAAGCGAAATTCCTTCTAAAAATCCCAATGCCCAAATAAAGCGAAATACGGTTAACACCCGATTGACTGATGCAGGGAACTACGTAATGCCCCTGCGATACTGTTGAGGTGTTTATCCCATTCTTGTTGGTCCTTGCCAAGATAAGCCCTAATCCCAGCTATGATTGACCTATCAACCCTCTCTGATTGGTTTGATTGGGGTGAGTATACTTCCGTGTAATTGTGTACTATCCCATATCGGTTTAGGAAACTATTAAACATCACGGAACTGAATTGTGACCCATTATCTGTTAACACCTACTCGGGAACGCCAAATGTGTTAAAGACGTGTTCCTCCAGGTACTTACATATGCCGTTAGAGGAGAACTTCCGCAGTGGTTTCAGTAACGGGAACTTTGTTAAGTGTTTCAAGACAATCAACATCCCGAAGTTACCGCTCTTGGATCTTGGATATGACCCCAAAAGATCCATGAAAAGCTTTTAAAAAGGTCGGTCAGAAGTAGCTTGGTTACCCATCGGGGGATGCAAAATTGTGTTAGGGGCTTTTGTCTCTTTCGCAAACTTCACATTTTAGGACGAAATCTCGTACTTCTTTGGTCATACCTGACCAAAAAAGATTTCTTTTTAGTTTTTCTAACGTTTTTGAGATCCCGCCATGAGCCGAGGTTGGTGGACAGTGTGCGCTAGTGATTGCCTTATTGGTGAGGGCATTAGGCAACCAAAGTTTCCAAGCAGATGCCTCTTTTAACTGGTTAACCGTCGCAAATTCTATTCTCTTATAGATATATTTGTACACTACCTTGATATCAGGTACACAGCTCTTATTTCGGAGTATATCCTCGCGCAAATTAGTATATTCAAAAGAATCAAAATGTATGGAATCGAGATCTAACTCAGGGTTGGATAGCACTGGAGCTGTTGTAAGTTTTTCCTTCAACCTCCCAAAGGCATTCTGATCTTCGTCCGTCCATTTAAAGGATTTGGCCTTCTTAAGTAGGTCGGTTAAAGGTGCTGACAGTTCCGCGAAATTTCCGATAAATCGCCGGTACCATCCAGCCATTCCCAAAAAACGTCGTACTTTACGAACGGTTTTAGGGGGTGGTTAATTGGAAATCGCAGAAACCTTGTCCGGGTCTGTTCTTTAAAACCATTTGCCTACAATGTATCCGAGATACTTCACTTCGCGTAAACAGAACTTACTCTTGTCGATATTCAATGTCAAAACTGGCTTACGTATTTGCCCTGACACTTCTATTAGCAGCTCGATGTGACTGTCAAAATCTGGAAGTAAATCATCCAGATAGACAAACACCCGATCTTTAAGTTTAGGCGGAATAACTCGGTGCATAAGGCGACACATAGTTTGAGGAGCGTTACAGAGCCCGAATGGCATCACGGTATACTGGTAAAGGGGACGATTTGGTACTGTAAAACCGGTCTTGTCTCGCGAGTTTTTTTCGAGAGGTATCTGCCAAAAGGCGTCCTTTAGATCTAAGGAGGAAATGAATTCAGCCTGCGGTAGGCGACTTAAAATACCATCGATCTGTGGGAGCGGATAGGCATCTTTCACGGTAACACTATTGACCTTTCTAGAAACAAGGCATAATCTTACTTTATTCGGTTTCCTGACCAGAACTACTGGACTGCTCCAGGAGCTCTGAGCTTCCTCGATTACACCTAGTTCGAGCATGCGATCGATTTCTGCATGTATCAATCTCTCTATTGCAGGAGAAATTGGAAAAAATCTTTGTTTAATGGGTCTAGCTTCTTTGTGGATCTCGATAACATGCTCTAGGATATCGGTCTTCCCCAAGCCTTGTTTCGCAAATGAGGGAAATAACGCTACGGCACTTTGTAAACGGGATGATTGCTGACACGATAGTGAGTGTGAATCGACTAAATCGGATCTAGTGTCCACCGCTAATTCGCCTACGATGTCGGAAGTTAAATCGAACATTACCCAAAAATCTACTCCCAAATAGAGATCCTATACTAAACTTGGAACTACGAAAATCTTGACCGGTTTCGTTTGGTTGCGGAAGGTTACATCGGCCATAAAGCTACCCTGAATGCTTTGAATTGTTTCCTCGGCGGTCGTTACAGAGGTACGACATGTGGCAAACGGCTACCTCTCCTCCAGAAAGGTTTTGGCCGCCTTGCCACCCAGACACGAGATCGACGGACCACTTTCCAACAGTCCAGTCATACTCCTACCAAGCAACTGCACTTTCGCAAAAGGCCGTATGTCGTCCTCGCGTTTATAGATCGTGGATATAGCTTCCTTTAGTACCTTGCGACAGCGGAGTACTCTCGACCAAAAGCTTCTAAGTCTACGGGTTGATCATTTTGGGGATTTCATATCAGGTAACTTACAGACAATATCAACGGAATTTAAATTTACCTTATTCTCAAAAAATATTCTATTCCTGGTATTCTCTAAGTCTTACATGATAGGGTTTAATTCTATTGGGAAAACCATTTTTCGTCCAACTGAACGGCTCCTTTTGGACTAAAATTTTGGGAATAACTGCCAACGGCCTGGTGTTACTTACGGAGTCAGTTTTGGGGGGATGGGAAATATCTTTGAGTTGGTCAGTCAAATGGCAGCCGTCTACTTTGGTATTGGGCGGAAGTTGCTGCTCTTCCTGCTCACGCCCGACTGACTGTTTTCCGGGTGACATCTTATGCAATTAGGCTTGTACACCCTTGGCAATCCGCAACCATAACAGAAAACCGTCCTCTCCGCCACGCAGTCGATATAGCGATGACCCTCTTTACGACAATTCCAGCAAACTTTTATCGAATTAGGTTCCTCACGCGTTTTGCTCGTTTCGCTGATAACCATTTCCTCGTCCGATACCTCACTGATTTGTCTACGATAAGGTCGAGAATTACTAACGAGACCTTTGTCTCCTAAATCACCACCTAAAGCTTCTCTCCGCAAGCACAAATGCCGTAGTTGAGAAACAGAGTTAATATCTAAGTAAAATAATTCCCGTCGAAGCTGTGGTCGCAAGTTCCTTCTCAAGATCTCCACCAATTCCATTTCGGCTGAAGGGTAACGCAAGCGATCATTCAGTTCCAGTATCAAATTATAAAATACCTCGAAAGGCTCTCTATCTTGTTGCTTCCTATCCCCCATAATTTTCCTAATGTCGGTGTCAGTCAGATGATTTTGGATGTGTAGTTTCAACGCTTCACAAATAGAATGCCACTCAATTCTAGCTACGGTTCGCCTATATCTCCAATACCACTCCTTGGCTTTTCCGTTAAAGAGTAAATGGCTATGCTCACTTAGCGTTCGAAAATCACTTCCTAAGCTATCGTGTGTCAATGAGTTGATCTGATATATAAATTTCTCTGCCGAAGTCCTGTACCATTAAAAGTAACATTCCATCCCTGAACAATGCTAGAAACCCGGCTCGTAATGCCCAGAGCATAATCCGAAAGCCGAGGTACCTCATTGCTTCCAACAGGTTAATTTGCTCGGAATCCCACATGGTATGGGGCCGAACCGCTCGGTTGACGATTAGCTTCTCGCGACGGTAAGTTCAAAAAGGATCAGTGATTCGGCGACAGGGACGGGAAGCTTTCTTTAGGCCATTCCGGTTCCGTACTAACTTCTGGATTAATGCGCTGCACGGCCAATTGTTGTAGACCATATCTCAATGTGGAGATGGATTGTTGGATTTGTACAAACCTAACTGGATACGTTCATCCATTATTTTAGAAATACCTACGCTTATATAAGTAGCGGTATTTCCACTGACTGCTGCCTTATTCGTATTATTTTCGATAGAACTAAACAAACTACCGGCGGACTGCACCGCCGTATGCTTTCCGTCACTATTTAGTGTGTGGGAGAGAATGACCTCTTGGGTCAAGCCCGCCGCCAGATTACCGACTTCATCCATTGGTCCCCCTAATAAATCTTGGTCGTTTAACGAAGTAACTGGGTGCCGAGCACTTCGTGTTGAAGGTTTGCTAAGAACATACCGAGAAAGAGATTTCGAACTGACTCTCTCCTTACACTGGGGACACGTTGTATCCGTTTGTACATGATCTAGTATACAGGATTTGTGAAACACATATTTACACTTTGTCGAAACCAATTCAAGGTGGTCGCCGAGACCTTCGCAACAAAGTGCACACACATTAAATTCCGTCATATTGGTCTTCGAGAAGTCACCGCTTCTTCTGACCGCCATTCTTAAAATACAAAAAAAAATCTACAAAAATTGTAGACGAGAGAAAATATGTATAAAAACTAATATGTTTATAGTTTTAATTTTTTTTTTCTAATGTTTATAGTTTTAATTTTTTGTAATATAATATCTTTATAATTTTAGTTTTTTGTAATATAATATGTTTATAATTTGTAGTTATATAAAATTTTTCACCATGCCATGAGCTCTCAGCCGACGTACGCAGCGTCGCCGGTACCTCCCCGTAAACCATCAATCAGTACAAAAAAAAATCTAAGTTTAATAATAATAATAATATTTGGCGCGACCGACCATTGCGGTCCAAGGCCTAACTTCTCGCGACGATTTGTGCTGCACATGTTAATTTTTGGACACAAATGGAAGGGACCTACAATTTAAGGCCGGATCCGAACGGCGAATTGAGAAGCTTTCCGTAACAAGGTATTAATTACTCTCGGAACGTTTGTCACCCATTCGCGAGAGGTGGGACACCGTGAAAAATACTTTTTGGTGTTGATGGGATTCGAACCTGAACCTCCTGCGCAGCAGCCATGTGCACTACCAATGAGCACATCCACCCAGTTAATACTACAGAATAAAATCATCTTCCCGTATCTGACGATTACCCTTATTTAGCTGGGCTATACAAAAAAAATAGCTAATGGTCCATTTCATTTCGGCTGAAGGGTAACGCAAGTGATCATTCAGTTCCAGTATCAAATTATAAAATACCTCGAAAAGCTCTCTATCTTGTTGCTTCCTATCCCTCATAATTTTCCTATTGTCGGTGTCAGTCAGGTGATTTTGGATGTGTAGTTTCAACGCTTCACAAATAGAATGCCACTCAATTCTAGCTACGGTTCGCCTATATCTCCAATACCACTCCTTGGCTTTTCCGTTAAAGAGTAAATGGCTATGCTCACTTTGTACACAACCTAACTGGAACCGTTCATCTATTATTTTAGAAATCCCTACGCTTAAATCAGTAGCGGGATTTCCACTGACTGCTGCCGTATTCGTATTATTTTCGATCGAACTAAACAAACTACCGGCGGACTGCACCGCCTTATGCTTTCCGTCACTATTTAGTGTGTGGGCCGACTTCATCCATTGGTCCCCCTAATAGATCTTGGTCGTTTAACGAAGTAAACGGGTGCCGAGCACTTCGTGTTGAAGGTTTGCTAAGAACAAACCGAGAAAGAGATTTCGAACTGACTCTCTCCTTACAATGGGGACACGTTGTATCCGTTTGTACATGATCTAGTATACAGGATTTGTGAAACACATATTTACACTTTGTCGAAACCAATTCAAGGTGGTCGCCGAGACCTTCGCTACAAAGTGCACACACATTAAATTCCGTCATATTGGTCTTCGAGAAGTCACCGATTCTTCTGACCGCCATTCTTAAAATACAAAAAAAAAATCAACAAAAATTGTAGACGAGAGAAAATATGTATAAAAACTAATATGTTTATAGTTTTAATTTTTTTTTTCTAATGTTTATAGTTTTAATTTTTTGTAATATAATATCTTTATAATTTTAGTTTTTTGTAATATAATATGTTTATAATTTGTAGTTATATAAAATTTTTCACCATGCCATGAGCTCTCAGCCGACGTACGCAGCGTCGCCGGTACCTCCCCGTAAGCCATCAATCAATACAAAAAAAAATCTAAGTTTAATAATAATAATAATATTTGGCGCGACCGACCATTGCGGTCCAAGGCCTAACTTCTCGCGACGATTTGTGCTGCACATGTTAATTTTTGGACACAAATGGAAGGGACCTACAATTTAAGGCCGGATCCGAACGGCGAATTGAGAAGCTTTCCGTAACAAGGTATTAATTACTCTCGGAACGTTTGTCTCCCATTCGCGAGAGGTGGGACACCGTGAAAAATACTTTTTGGTGTTGATGGGATTCGAACCTGAACCTCCTGCGTAGCAGCCATGTGCACTACTAATGAGCACATCCACCCAGTTAATACAACAGAATAAAATCATCTTCCCGTATCTGACGATTACCCTTATTTAGCTGGGCTATACAAAAAAAATTAGCTAATGGTCGAAATAAGTGACTTGTATGCCACTTTTTGCAATTCCAGTTAGTTAATTACTATTCATTGACTACCAGATAACGGAAGGGACTTTCATTTTAGAGAGGCTAAATAAAATTTTTACAACTGAGTATGACTTGTCCGTAATTAATAAGACATTTTTTTTTTTTTTTTGTTTATTTTGTATTTATTTATTTATTTTTCATTAATTATTACATAAACAATATTTAAATTTCCTGCGAAGCTAGTTGCTTTTCTGCAGGAGGTTACATTTCAGGAGTTTCAAATAATGTGAGCTTAATGATTTTTATAATGAAATTAAGTTATTAACAAAATATTTTTCTATTGAAATTAGAAATTACAAAATTGAAATTATTAGCATTAAAATTTTATGTAATTTTGAGTAACATATTTTAAGTTGAAATAGTGACAATATACTCGTATTAGTTAATTACTTTTAAGCAAAGTATGAATTTTTTTAATTTATGTTTGAACAAGTTTGTTTATAATCTTTAGGTACATCGGAAGTTTGGTGATTACAGTTGGTACTTTGTACTGTAGCTTTCTTCTACCATATAATAATAAGCAGAAGCCTGGTACTTGGCGCATCTGTTGAGCTCGTCTCGTGTTGAAACTATGTGTTATGGCATTCTGGAAGCGGGCATCATCTTTATATTCGATTGCCAACGTCATTTCGAAAATTTGCTGCGTATTTAGTACCTTAACATTTAATAAATTTGATTCCGAGCTTGAAATAAAAATATTCCGCAGTATTGTTGTCTGTAGTCTGTTTAATTTATCGATGTGGGTTTTGTACGCGTTACCTCATGATAGTACACCGAATCGTAATTTTGACTCCACCAAAGCATAATACACTTGTTTTTGTACCTTACTCGTCGAATACTTTTTTAGGTACACTAACGCGAACAATGCACTTTTGAGCTCTTTACGTATTCTATTAACCTGGAAATCCCATCTAAAGTGCGAGTCAATCGTAACTCCAAGGTAATTATAGGTGTCCACAACTTCTATCTGATTTTCCGTCATTCCATTTGGGCAATCTTCATTTCTGACAGTTATTCTTGGATTAGAGGCCCTATGATGGGGACCCCTAATGTGCATCAGTTTAGTTTTTTATGTATTAATAACCAGGCCGTTGTCGTGACACCATCTAACTGCTTTATCAACTTCCGATTGCATGTAGCAGATTACCGTTTCCAGGGAGCGATGCCTTACGATGATTGCGGTATCGTCCGCATAAGCAAACGCAGTTGATTTCTAAAAATTCCAAAGCATTTCGTTTGTGTAAATAATGAAAAGTAATGGACCAAGCTTTGATCTTTGTGGGACTCCATAATTAGCTGCTTTGCTGGAACTAAGATAATTTTCTATCCACTTTGATAGTACCCCGCGAATCCCGACTCTCTCCAGTCACTAAGATAATTTTCTATCCACTTTGATAGTACCCCGCGAATCCCGACTCTGTATCTGTATCTGTATCGAACGCTTTACTAAAGTCTATAAATACAACAAGTATGTGATGTGTTTTTTAAAAATACCATTTACCAGATTTGAAAACTCTCCCTGAAGTTTGTTTATACTTTTATTTTTTCGAAATCCATATTGGTTTTTATGTAACAGGTTATTACTTTCAATGAAATTAGAAAGTCGTCTTACAACAAATGGCGCATCACTAATATGCCGAACGACGACAAAACTTTAAAATTTTTAAATTTATTTAAGCGCACTTCTTATTTTTTCAATATTTAGCGTGGTGCTCCACTGACGCTCGCAGTAAGAACCTTCGCAAAAATAAATGTAGTGTGGTGCTCTGCTGACGTTCGCAGAGAAAGACAACCGCGCACAAAAAAAAAGTTATTTTTTAGCTAGGTGTTCCCGCCCGCAGAACACGACCGCAGTTGATCAACCCAACTTACAGACTCCCCTTTTTTTTCCAAAAAAAACCAATCCACCCATCTTCTCCTCACAGCGCATCGCACACCACCTCATTTTTTTCCTTTTTGTTTCATTCTCTTTTCGTGCAAGTGCATGCCGCCAACTTCACCAATCCGAACGTGCAACCGGTCGTGTCGTTTACACGAACACTTAAATACTTGAAATAAATCGTGACCATTACAAAACAGCTTATTATGGTTGCTACCGCAAACAGAATACTCTGGAAGATGGTCCAGTTACCTTCGGATGTCTTTAGCATGGTAGATCCCTATTTTCTTCCCACCTAAATCTTCTAACTCATAGTAGCTATTCCCTATTTTCCTAGCTATCCGCGACTTAATAAACTTCGGGGCCAGTTTGGCATTAAAATTATTTCCCTTTTTACTTAAAGCGAAATTCCTTTTAAAAATCTCTTGTCCCGGTAGATAATTAACTTTCGTTGCCCTAGTGTTATATACCTTGCAATTGGACTCATATGCTTTCCTTTGATGCTCTTGTACACTTTGCTTAATTAAGTGCATAGCGTCATGTTTGCTCAGACACATCTCTCCTTTTTCCAGCAGATTCAGTTTCCTAAGCAACTTATATGAGGTGGCATGAGTTACCATTTGTTGCCCAAATAAAGCGAAATACGGTGAACACCCGATTGACTGATGCAGGGAACTACGTAATGCCCCTGCGATACTGTTGAGGTGTTTATCCCATTCGCGTTGGTCCTTGCCAAGATAAGCCCTAATCCCAGCTATGATTGACCTATCAACCCTCTCTGATTGGTTTGATTGGGTTGAGTATACTGCCGTGTAATTGTGTACTATCCCATATCGGTTTAGGAAACTATTAAACATCACGGACCTGAATTGTGACCCATTATCTGTTAACACCTACTCGGGAACGCCAAATGTGTTAAAGACGTGGACCTCCAGGTACTTATATATGCCGTTAAAAGAGAACTTCCGCAGTGGTTTCAGTAACGGGAACTTTTTTAAGTGTTCCAAGACAATCAACATCCCGATGTTACCGCTCTTGGATCTTAGATATGGCCCCAAAAGATCCATGAAAAGTTTTTAAAAAGGTCGGTCAGAAGTAGCTTGGTTACCCATCGGGGGACGCAAAATTGTGTTAGGGGCTTTTGTCTCTTTGCAAACTTCGCATTTTAGGACGAAATCTCGTACTTCTTTGGTCATACCTGGCCAAAAAAGATTTCTTTTAAGTTTTTCTAACGTTTTTGAGATCCCGCCATGAGCCGAGATTGGTGGACAGTATGCGCTAGTGATTGCCTTATTGGTGAGGGCATTAGGCAACCAAAGTTTCCAAGCAGATGCCTCTTTTAACTGGTTACCCGTTGCAAATTCTGTTCTCTTATAGATATATTTGTCCACTACCTTGATCAGGTATACAGCTCTTATTTCGGAGTATATCCTCGCGCAAATTAGTATATTCAAAAGAATCAAAATGTCCTTCGACATATGCACGAAATTTCTTTACGTTTAGTATGGCGGCTAGACACTCTTGCTCTGTGACGGAATAGTTTCGTTGGGCGCTGATCAGTTTTTGCGACATATACGCCACTGGTACTTCTACTTCATCTTGATTTAACTGTAGGAGGACGCCTCCTACTCATATTTGGCTGGCTTCGCACTGAATCACGAATGGTCGATCAAAATCAGGGTTGGATAGCACTGGAGCTGTTGTAAGTTTTTCCTTCAACCTCCCAAAGGCATTCTGAGCTTCGTCCGTCCATTTAAAGGATTTGGCCTTCTTAAGTAGGTCGGTTAAAGGTGCTGACAGTTCCGCGAAATTCCCGATAAATCGCCGGTACCATCCAGCCATTCCCCAAAAACGTCGTACTTGACGAACGGTTTTAGGGGGTGGATAATTGGAAATCGCAGAAACCTTGTCCGGGTCTGTTCGTAAACACCCTTTGCCTACAATGTATCCGAGATACTTAACTTCGCGTAAACAGAACTTAATCTTGTCGATATTCGATGTCAAACCTGCCTTACGTATTTGCCCTGACACTTCTATTAGCAGCTCAATGTGACTGTCAAAATCTTCTGATATGAGAAGTAAATCATCCAGATAGACAAACACCCGATCTTTAAGTTTAGGCGGAATAACTCGGTCCATAAAGCGACACATAGTTTGAGGAGCGTTACAGAGCCCGCATGGCATCTTACTTTATTCGGTTTCCTGACCAGAACTACTGGACTGCTCCAATAGCTCTGAGCATCCTCGATTACACCTAGTTCGAGCATGCGATCGATTTCTGCATGTGTTAATCTCTCTATTGCAGGAGAAATTGGAAAAAATCTTTGTTTAATGGGTTTAGCTTCTTTGTGGATCTCGATAACATGCTCAAGGATATCGGTCTTCCCCAAGCCTTTTTTCGCAAATGAGGGAAATAACGCTACGGCACTTTGTAAACGGGGTGATTTCTGACACGATAGTGATCGACTAAATCGGATCTAGTGTCCACCGCTAATTCGCCTATAATGTCGGAAGCTAAATCGAACGTTACCCAAAAATCTACTCCTAAATAGAGATACTATGCTAAACTTGGAACTACGAAAATCTTGACCGGTTTCGTTTGGTTGCGGAAGGTTACATCGGCTATAAAGCTACCCTGAATGCTTTGAATTGTTCCGTCGGCGGTCGTTACAGAGGTACGACATGTGGCAAACGGCTTCCTCTCCTCCAGAAAGGTTTTGGCCGCCTTGCCACCCAGACACGAGATCGACGCACCACTTTCCAACAGTCCAGACATACTCCTACCAAGCAACTGCACTTTCGCATAAGGCCGTATGTCGTCCTCGCGTTTATAGATCGTTTGTAGATTCCTTTAGTACCTTGCGGAGCGGAGTACTCTCGACCAAAAGCTTCTAAGTCTACGGGTTGATCATTTTGGGAATTTCATATCAGGTAACTTACAGACATTATCAACGGAATTTAAATTTACCTGATTCTCAAAAAATATTCTATTCTTTGCTTCCTGGTATTCTCTAAGTCTTACATGATAGGGTTTAATTCTATTGGGAAAACCATTTTTCGTCC
The DNA here is from genome assembly GCA_947095585.1 of Nephrocerus scutellatus. NCBI lineage: Eukaryota > Metazoa > Arthropoda > Insecta > Diptera > Pipunculidae > Nephrocerus > Nephrocerus scutellatus. Next base: position 79,425,945 of record OX352762.1, on the reverse strand, counting down.
AACTGAACGGCTCCTTTTGGACTAAAATTTTGGGAATAACTGACAACGGCCTGGTGTTACTTACGGAGTCAGTTTTGGGGGGATGGGAAATATCTTTGAGTTGGTCAGTCAAATGGCAGCCGTCTACTTTGGTATTGGGCGGAAGTTGCTGCTCTTCCTGCTCACGCCCAACTGACTGTTTTCCGGGTGACATCTTATGCAATTAGGCTTGTACACCCTTGGCAATCCGCAACCATAACAGAAAACCGTCCTCTCCGCCACGCAGTCGATATAGCGATGACCCTCTTTACGACAATTCCAGCAAACTTTTGTCGAATTAGGTTCCTCATGCGGTTTGCTCGTTTCGCTGATAACCATTTCCTCGTCCGATACCTCACTGATTTGTCTACGATAAGGTCGAGAATTACTAACGAGACCGTTGTCTCCTAATTCACCACCTAAAGCCTCTCTCCGCAAGCACAAATGCCGTAGTTGAGAAACAGAGTTAATATCTAAGTAAAATAATTCCCGTCGAAGCTGCGGTCACAAGTTCCTTCTCAAGATCTCCACCCATTCCATTTCGGCTGAAGGGTAACGCAAGCGATCATTTAGTTCCAGTATCGAATTATAAAATACCTCGAAAGGCTCTCTATCCTGTTGCTTCCTATCCCTAATCATTTCCCTAATGTCGGTGTCATTCAGGTGATTTTGGATGTGTAGTTCGCTTCACAAAGAGAATTCCACTCAATTCTAGCTACGGTTCGCCTATATCTCCAATACCACTCCTTGGCTTTTCCGTTAAAGAGTAAATGGCTATGCTCACTTAGCGTTCGAAAATCACTTCCTAAGCTATAGTGTGTCAATGAGTTGATCTGATATATAAATTTCTCTGCCGAAGTCCTGTACCATTAAAAGTAACATTCCATCCCTGAACAATGCTAGAAACCGGCTCGTAATGCCCAGAGCATAATCCGAAAGCCGAGGTACCTCATTGCTTCCAACAGGTTAATTTGCTCGGAATCCCACATGGTATGGGGCCGAACCGCTCGGTTGACGATTAGCTTCTCGCGACGGTAAGTTCAAAAAGGATCAGTTGCACTTGCTTTTGCAATTATTTTTTTTGTTTAAAAATTAGTGGCGCATCACTAATATGCCGAACGAAGACAAAAATTTAAAATTTTTAAATTTATTTAAGCGCACTCCTTATCTTTGCAGGAAAATGTTGGACAAATTTTGTGACGGAGCCTGACATTTTCTAAAAAATGGCGGAGGGGCTCCGTTGGCACACCGCGTGGTGGTTCTCTACGCACTTGCTTTTGAAATTATTTTTTTTTTAAAAATTAGTGGCGCATCACTAATATGACGAACGAAGACAAAACTTAAAAATTTTTAAATTTATTTAAGCGCACTTCTTATTTTTGCAGGAAAATGTTGGACAAATTTTGTGACGGATCCTGACATTTTCTTAAAAATGGCGGAGGGGCTCCGTTGGCACACCGCGTGGTGGTTTTCTGCGCACTTGCTTTTGAAATTATTTTTTGTTTAAAAATTTTCTTAAAAATGGCGTAGGGGCTCCGTTGGCACACCGCATGGTGGTTCTCTGCGCACTTGCTTTTGAAATTATTTTTTGTTTAAAAAAATTAGTGGCGCATCACTAATATGCCGAACGAAGACAAAACTTTAAAAAAATTTAAATTTATTTAAGCGCAATTCTTATTTTTGCAGGAAAATGTTGGACAAAGTTTGTGACGGAGCCTGACATTTTCTTAAAAATGGCGGAGGGTCTCCGTTGGCACACCGCGTCGCGTGGTGTTCTCTGCGCACTTGCTTTTGAAATTATTTTTTTGTTTAAAAATTAGTAGCGCATCACTAATATGCCGAACGACGACAAAACTTTAAAATTTTTAAATTTATTTAAGCGCACTTCTTATTTTTTCAATATTTAGCGTGGTGCTCCACTGACGCTCGCAGTAAGAACCTTCGCAAAAATAAATGTAGTGTGGTGCTCTGCTGACGTTTGCAGAGAAAGACAACCGCGCACAAAAAAAAAGTTATTTTTTAGCTAGGTGTTCCCGCCCGCAGAACACGACCGCAGTTGATCAACCCAACTTACAGACTCCCCTTTTTTTTCCAAAAAAAACCAATCCACCCATCTTCTCCTCACAGCGCATCGCACATCCACCTCATTTTTTTCCTTTTTGTTTCATTCTCTTTTCTTGCAAGTGCATGCCGCCAACTTCACCAATCCGAACGTGCAACCGGTCGTGTCGTTTACACGAACACTTAAATACTTGAAATAAATCGTGACCATTACAAAACAGCTTATTATGGTTGCTACCGCAAACAGAATACTCTGGAAGATGGTCCAGTTACCTTCGGATGTCTTTAGCATGGTAGATCCCTATTTTCTTCCCACCTAAATCTTCTAACTCATAGTAGCTATTCCATATTTTCCTAGCTATCCGCGACTTAATAAACTTCGGGGCCAGTTTGGCATTAAAATTATTTCCCTTTTTACTTAAAGCGAAATTCCTTCTAAAAATCTCTTGTCCCGGTAGATAATTAAGTTTCGTTGCCCTAGTGTTATATACCTTGCAATTGGACTCATATGCTTTCCTTTGATGCTCTTGTACACTTTGCTTAATTAAGTGAATAGCGTCATGTTTGCTCAGACACATCTCTCCTTTTTCCAGCAGATTTAGTTTCCTAAGCAACTTATATGAGGTGGCATGAGTTACCATTTGTTGCCCAAATAAAGCGAAATACGGTGAACACCCGATTGACTGATGCAGGGAACTACGTAATGCCCCTGCGATACTGTTGAGGTGTTTATCCCATTCGCGTTGGTCCTTGCCAAGATAAGCCCTAATCCCAGCTATGATTGACCTATCAACCCTCTCTGATTGGTTTGATTGGGTTGAGTATACTGCCGTGTAATTGTGTACTATCCCATATCGGTTTAGGAAACTATTAAACATCACGGACCTGAATTGTGACCCATTATCTGTTAACACCTACTCGGGAACGCCAAATGTGTTAAAGACGTGTTCCTCCAGGTACTTATATATGCCGTTAAAAGAGAACTTCCGCAGTGGTTTCAGTAACGGGAACTTTTTTAAGTGTTCCAAGACAATCAACATCCCGATGTTACCGCTCTTGGATCTTAGATATGGCCCCAAAAGATCCATGAAAAGTTTTTAAAAAGGTCGGTCAGAAGTAGCTTGGTTACCCATCGGGGGACGCAAAATTGTGTTAGGGGCTTTTGTCTCTTTGCAAACTTCGCATTTTAGGACGAAATCTCGTACTTCTTTGGGCATACCTGGCCAAAAAAGATTTCTTTTAAGTTTTTCTAACGTTTTTGAGATCCCGCCATGAGCCGAGATTGGTGGACAGTATGCGCTAGTGATTGCCTTATTGGTGAGGGCATTAGGCAACCAAAGTTTCCAAGCAGATGCCTCTTTTAAGTGGTTACCCGTTGCAAATTCTGTTCTCTTATAGATATATTTGTCCACTACCTTGATCAGGTATACAGCTCTTATTTCGGAGTATATCCTCGCGCAAATTAGTATATTCAAAAGAACCAAAATGTCCTTCGACATATGCACGAAATTTCTTTACGTTTAGTATGGCGGCTAGACACTCTTGCTCTGTGACGGAATAGTTTCGTTGGGCGCTGATCAGTTTTTGCGACATATACGCCACTGGTACTTCTACTTCATCTTGATTTAACTGTAGGAGGACGCCTCCTACTCATATTTGGCTGGTTTCGCACTGAATCACGAATGGTCGATCAAAATCAGGGTTGGATAGCACTGGAGCTGTTGTAAGTTTTTCCTTCAACCTCCCAAAGGCATTCTGAGCTTCGTCCGTCCATTTAAAGGATTTGGCCTTCTTAAGTAGGTCGGTTAAAGGTGCTGACAGTTCCGCGAAATTCCCGATAAATCGCCGGTACCATCCAGCCATTCCCCAAAAACGTCGTACTTGACGAACGGTTTTAGGGGGTGGATAATTGGAAATCGCAGAAACCTTGTCCGGGTCTGTTCGTAAACACCCTTTGCCTACAATGTATCCGAGATACTTAACTTCGCGTAAACAGAACTTAATCTTGTCGATATTCGATGTCAAACCTGCCTTACGTATTTGCCCTGACACTTCTATTAGCAGCTCAATGTGACTGTCAAAATCTTCTGATATGAGAAGTAAATCATCCAGATAGACAAACACCCGACCTTTAAGTTTAGGCGGAATAACTCGGTCCATAAAGCGACACATAGTTTGAGGAGCGTTACAGAGCCCGCATGGCATCTTACTTTATTCGGTTTCCTGACCAGAACTACTGGACTGCTCCAGGAGCTCTGAGCATCCTCGATTACACCTAGTTCGAGCATGCGATCGATTTCTGCATGTGTTAATCTCTCTATTGCAGGAGAAATTGGAAAAAATCTTTGTTTAATGGGTTTAGCTTCTTTGTGGATCTCGATAACATGCTCAAGGATATCGGTCTTCCCCAAGCCTTTTTTCGCAAATGAGGGAAATAACGCTACGGCACTTTGTAAACGGGGTGATTTCTGACACGATAGTGATCGACTAAATCGGATCTAGTGTCCACCGCTAATTCGCCTACAATGTCGGAAGCTAAATCGAACGTTACCCAAAAATCTACTCCTAAATAGAGATCCTATGCTAAACTTGGAACTACGAAAATCTTGACCGGTTTCGTTTGGTTGCGGAAGGTTACATCGGCCATAAAGCTACCCTGAATGCTTTGAATTGTTCCGTCGGCGGTCGTTACAGAGGTACGACATGTGGCAAACGGCTTCCTCTCCTCCAGAAAGGTTTTGGCCGCCTTGCCACCCAGACACGAGATCGACGCACCACTTTCCAACAGTCCAGAAATACTCCTACCAAGCAACTGCACTTTCGCATAAGGCCGTATGTCGTCCTCGCGTTTATAGATCGTTTGTAGATTCCTTTAGTACCTTGCGACAGCGGAGTACTCTCGACCAAAAGCTTCTAAGTCTACGGGTTGATCATTTTGGGAATTTCATATCAGGTAACTTACAGACATTATCAACGGAATTTAAATTTACCTGATTCTCAAAAAATATTCTATTCTTTGCTTCCTGGTATTCTCTAAGTCTTACATGATAGGGTTTAATTCTATTGGGAAAACCATTTTTCGTCCAACTGAACGGCTCCTTTTGGACTAAAATTTTGGGAATAACTGACAACGGCCTGGTGTTACTTACGGAGTCAGTTTTGGGGGGATGGGAAATATCTTTGAGTTGGTCAGTCAAATGGCAGCCGTCTACTTTGGTATTGGGCGGAAGTTGCTGCTCTTCCTGCTCACGCCCGACTGACTGTTTTCCGGGTGACATCTTATGCAATTAGGCTTGTACACCCTTGGCAATCCGCAACCATAACAGAAAACCGTCCTCTCCGCCACGCAGTCGATATAGCGATGACCCTCTTTACGACAATTCCAGCAAACTTTTGTCGAATTAGGTTCCTCATGCGGTTTGCTCGTTTCGCTGATAACCATTTCCTCGTCCGATACCTCACTGATTTGTCTACGATAAGGTCGAGAATTACTAACGAGACCGTTGTCTCCTAATTCACCACCTAAAGCCTCTCTCCGCAAGCACAAATGCCGTAGTTGAGAAACAGAGTTAATATATAAGTAAAATAATTCCCGTCGAAGCTGCGGTCACAAGTTCCTTCTCAAGATCTCCACCCATTCCATTTCGGCTGAAGGGTAACGCAAGCGATCATTCAGTTCCAGTATCGAATTATAAAATACCTCGAAAGGCTCTCTATCCTGTTGCTTCCTATCCCTAATCATTTCCCTAATGTCGGTGTCATTCAGGTGATTTTGGATGTGTAGTTCGCTTCACAAAGAGAATTCCACTCAATTCTAGCTACGGTTCGCCTATATCTCCAATACCACTCCTTGGCTTTTCCGTTAAAGAGTAAATGGCTATGCTCACTTAGCGTTCGAAAATCACTTCCTAAGCTATCGTGTGTCAATGAGTTGATCTGATATATAAATTTCTCTGCCGAAGTCCTGTACCATTAAAAGTAACATTCCATCCCTGAACAATGCTAGAAACCCGGCTCGTAATGCCCAGAGCATAATCCGAAAGCCGAGGTACCTCATTGCTTCCAACAGGTTAATTTGCTCGGAATCCCACATGGTATGGGGCCGAACCGCTCGGTTGACGATTAGCTTCTCGCGACGGTAAGTTCAAAAAGGATCAGTGATTCGGCGACAGGGACGGGAAGCTTTCTTTAGGCCATTCCGGTTCCGTACTAACTTCTGGATTAATGCGCTGCACGGCCAATTGTTGTAGACCATATCTCAATGTGGAGATGGATTGTTGGATTTGTACAAACCTAACTGGATACGTTCATCCATTATTTTAGAAATACCTACGCTTATATAAGTAGCGGTATTTCCACTGACTGCTGCCTTATTCGTATTATTTTCGATAGAACTAAACAAACTACCGGCGGACTGCACCGCCGTATGCTTTCCGTCACTATTTAGTGTGTGGGAGAGAATGACCTCTTGGGTCAAGCCCGCCGCCAGATTACCGACTTCATCCATTGGTCCCCCTAATAAATCTTGGTCGTTTAACGAAGTAACTGGGTGCCGAGCACTTCGTGTTGAAGGTTTGCTAAGAACATACCGAGAAAGAGATTTCGAACTGACTCTCTCCTTACACTGGGGACACGTTGTATCCGTTTGTACATGATCTAGTATACAGGATTTGTGAAACACATATTTACACTTTGTCGAAACCAATTCAAGGTGGTCGCCGAGACCTTCGCAACAAAGTGCACACACATTAAATTCCGTCATATTGGTCTTCGAGAAGTCACCGCTTCTTCTGACCGCCATTCTTAAAATACAAAAAAAAATCTACAAAAATTGTAGACGAGAGAAAATATGTCTAAAAACTAATATGTTTATAGTTTTAATTTTTTTTTTCTAATGTTTATAGTTTTAATTTTTTGTAATATAATATCTTTATAATTTTAGTTTTTTGTAATATAATATGTTTATAATTTGTAGTTATATAAAATTTTTCACCATGCCATGAGCTCTCAGCCGACGTACGCAGCGTCGCCGGTACCTCCCCGTAAACCATCAATCAGTACAAAAAAAAATCTAAGTTTAATAATAATAATAATATTTGGCGCGACCGACCATTGCGGTCCAAGGCCTAACTTCTCGCGACGATTTGTGCTGCACATGTTAATTTTTGGACACAAATGGAAGGGACCTACAATTTAAGGCCGGATCCGAACGGCGAATTGAGAAGCTTTCCGTAACAAGGTATTAATTACTCTCGGAACGTTTGTCACCCATTCGCGAGAGGTGGGACACCGTGAAAAATACTTTTTGGTGTTGATGGGATTCGAACCTGAACCTCCTGCGCAGCAGCCATGTGCACTACCAATGAGCACATCCACCCAGTTAATACTACAGAATAAAATCATCTTCCCGTATCTGACGATTACCCTTATTTAGCTGGGCTATACAAAAAAAATAGCTAATGGTCCATTTCATTTCGGCTGAAGGGTAACGCAAGTGATCATTCAGTTCCAGTATCAAATTATAAAATACCTCGAAAAGCTCTCTATCTTGTTGCTTCCTATCCCTCATAATTTTCCTATTGTCGGTGTCAGTCAGGTGATTTTGGATGTGTAGTTTCAACGCTTCACAAATAGAATGCCACTCAATTCTAGCTACGGTTCGCCTATATCTCCAATACCACTCCTTGGCTTTTCCGTTAAAGAGTAAATGGCTATGCTCACTTTGTACACAACCTAACTGGAACCGTTCGTCTATTATTTTAGAAATCCCTACGCTTAAATCAGTAGCGGGATTTCCACTGACTGCTGCCGTATTCGTATTATTTTCGATCGAACTAAACAAACTACCGGCGGACTGCACCGCCTTATGCTTTCCGTCACTATTTAGTGTGTGGGCCGACTTCATCCATTGGTCCCCCTAATAGATCTTGGTCGTTTAACGAAGTAAACGGGTGCCGAGCACTTCGTGTTGAAGGTTTGCTAAGAACAAACCGAGAAAGAGATTTCGAACTGACTCTCTCCTTACAATGGGGACACGTTGTATCCGTTTGTACATGATCTAGTATACAGGATTTGTGAAACACATATTTACACTTTGTCGAAACCAATTCAAGGTGGTCGCCGAGACCTTCGCTACAAAGTGCACACACATTAAATTCCGTCATATTGGTCTTCGAGAAGTCACCGATTCTTCTGACCGCCATTCTTAAAATACAAAAAAAAAATCAACAAAAATTGTAGACGAGAGAAAATATGTATAAAAACTAATATGTTTATAGTTTTAATTTTTTTTTTCTAATGTTTATAGTTTTAATTTTTTGTAATATAATATCTTTATAATTTTAGTTTTTTGTAATATAATATGTTTATAATTTGTAGTTATATAAAATTTTTCACCATGCCATGAGCTCTCAGCCGACGTACGCAGCGTCGCCGGTACCTCCCCGTAAGCCATCAATCAATACAAAAAAAAATCTAAGTTTAATAATAATAATAATATTTGGCGCGACCGACCATTGCGGTCCAAGGCCTAACTTCTCGCGACGATTTGTGCTGCACATGTTAATTTTTGGACACAAATGGAAGGGACCTACAATTTAAGGCCGGATCCGAACGGCGAATTGAGAAGCTTTCCGTAACAAGGTATTAATTACTCTCGGAACGTTTGTCTCCCATTCGCGAGAGGTGGGACACCGTGAAAAATACTTTTTGGTGTTGATGGGATTCGAACCTGAACCTCCTGCGTAGCAGCCATGTGCACTACTAATGAGCACATCCACCCAGTTAATACAACAGAATAAAATCATCTTCCCGTATCTGACGATTACCCTTATTTAGCTGGGCTATACAAAAAAAATTAGCTAATGGTCGAAATAAGTGACTTGTATGCCACTTTTTGCAATTCCAGTTAGTTAATTACTATTCATTGACTACCAGATAACGGAAGGGACTTTCATTTTAGAGAGGCTAAATAAAATTTTTACAACTGAGTATGACTTGTCCGTAATTAATAAGACATTTTTTTTTTTTTTTGTTTATTTTGTATTTATTTATTTATTTTTCATTAATTATTACATAAACAATATTTAAATTTCCTGCGAAGCTAGTTGCTTTTCTGCAGGAGGTTACATTTCAGGAGTTTCAAATAATGTGAGCTTAATGATTTTTATAATGAAATTAAGTTATTAACAAAATATTTTTCTATTGAAATTAGAAATTACAAAATTGAAATTATTAGCATTAAAATTTTATGTAATTTTGAGTAACATATTTTAAGTTGAAATAGTGACAATATACTCGTATTAGTTAATTACTTTTAAGCAAAGTATGAATTTTTTTAATTTATGTTTGAACAAGTTTGTTTATAATCTTTAGGTACATCGGAAGTTTGGTGATTACAGTTGGTACTTTGTACTGTAGCTTTCTTCTACCATATAATAATAAGCAGAAGCCTGGTACTTGGCGCATCTGTTGAGCTCGTCTCGTGTTGAAACTATGTGTTATGGCATTCTGGAAGCGGGCATCATCTTTATATTCGATTGCCAACGTCATTTCGAAAATTTGCTGCGTATTTAGTACCTTAACATTTAATAAATTTGATTCCGAGCTTGAAATAAAAATATTCCGCAGTATTGTTGTCTGTAGTCTGTTTAATTTATCGATGTGGGTTTTGTACGCGTTACCTCATGATAGTACACCGAATCGTAATTTTGACTCCACCAAAGCATAATACACTTGTTTTTGTACCTTACTCGTCGAATACTTTTTTAGGTACACTAACGCGAACAATGCACTTTTGAGCTCTTTACGTATTCTATTAACCTGGAAATCCCATCTAAAGTGCGAGTCAATCGTAACTCCAAGGTAATTATAGGTGTCCACAACTTCTATCTGATTTTCCGTCATTCCATTTGGGCAATCTTCATTTCTGACAGTTATTCTTGGATTAGAGGCCCTATGATGGGGACCCCTAATGTGCATCAGTTTAGTTTTTTATGTATTAATAACCAGGCCGTTGTCGTGACACCATCTAACTGCTTTATCAACTTCCGATTGCATGTAGCAGATTACCGTTTCCAGGGAGCGATGCCTTACGATGATTGCGGTATCGTCCGCATAAGCAAACGCAGTTGATTTCTAAAAATTCCAAAGCATTTCGTTTGTGTAAATAATGAAAAGTAATGGACCAAGCTTTGATCTTTGTGGGACTCCATAATTAGCTGCTTTGCTGGAACTAAGATAATTTTCTATCCACTTTGATAGTACCCCGCGAATCCCGACTCTCTCCAGTCACTAAGATAATTTTCTATCCACTTTGATAGTACCCCGCGAATCCCGACTCTGTATCTGTATCTGTATCGAACGCTTTACTAAAGTCTATAAATACAACAAGTATGTGATGTGTTTTTTAAAAATACCATTTACCAGATTTGAAAACTCTCCCTGAAGTTTGTTTATACTTTTATTTTTTCGAAATCCATATTGGTTTTTATGTAACAGGTTATTACTTTCAATGAAATTAGAAAGTCGTCTTACAACAAATGGCGCATCACTAATATGCCGAACGACGACAAAACTTTAAAATTTTTAAATTTATTTAAGCGCACTTCTTATTTTTTCAATATTTAGCGTGGTGCTCCACTGACGCTCGCAGTAAGAACCTTCGCAAAAATAAATGTAGTGTGGTGCTCTGCTGACGTTCGCAGAGAAAGACAACCGCGCACAAAAAAAAAGTTATTTTTTAGCTAGGTGTTCCCGCCCGCAGAACACGACCGCAGTTGATCAACCCAACTTACAGACTCCCCTTTTTTTTCCAAAAAAAACCAATCCACCCATCTTCTCCTCACAGCGCATCGCACACCACCTCATTTTTTTCCTTTTTGTTTCATTCTCTTTTCGTGCAAGTGCATGCCGCCAACTTCACCAATCCGAACGTGCAACCGGTCGTGTCGTTTACACGAACACTTAAATACTTGAAATAAATCGTGACCATTACAAAACAGCTTATTATGGTTGCTACCGCAAACAGAATACTCTGGAAGATGGTCCAGTTACCTTCGGATGTCTTTAGCATGGTAGATCCCTATTTTCTTCCCACCTAAATCTTCTAACTCATAGTAGCTATTCCCTATTTTCCTAGCTATCCGCGACTTAATAAACTTCGGGGCCAGTTTGGCATTAAAATTATTTCCCTTTTTACTTAAAGCGAAATTCCTTCTAAAAATCTCTTGTCCCGGTAGATAATTAACTTTCGTTGCCCTAGTGTTATATACCTTGCAATTGGACTCATATGCTTTCCTTTGATGCTCTTGTACACTTTGCTTAATTAAGTGCATAGCGTCATGTTTGCTCAGACACATCTCTCCTTTTTCCAGCAGATTCAGTTTCCTAAGCAACTTATATGAGGTGGCATGAGTTACCATTTGTTGCCCAAATAAAGCGAAATACGGTGAACACCCGATTGACTGATGCAGGGAACTACGTAATGCCCCTGCGATACTGTTGAGGTGTTTATCCCATTCGCGTTGGTCCTTGCCAAGATAAGCCCTAATCCCAGCTATGATTGACCTATCAACCCTCTCTGATTGGTTTGATTGGGTTGAGTATACTGCCGTGTAATTGTGTACTATCCCATATCGGTTTAGGAAACTATTAAACATCACGGACCTGAATTGTGACCCATTATCTGTTAACACCTACTCGGGAACGCCAAATGTGTTAAAGACGTGGACCTCCAGGTACTTATATATGCCGTTAAAAGAGAACTTCCGCAGTGGTTTCAGTAACGGGAACTTTTTTAAGTGTTCCAAGACAATCAACATCCCGATGTTACCGCTCTTGGATCTTAGATATGGCCCCAAAAGATCCATGAAAAGTTTTTAAAAAGGTCGGTCAGAAGTAGCTTGGTTACCCATCGGGGGACGCAAAATTGTGTTAGGGGCTTTTGTCTCTTTGCAAACTTCGCATTTTAGGACGAAATCTCGTACTTCTTTGGTCATACCTGGCCAAAAAAGATTTCTTTTAAGTTTTTCTAACGTTTTTGAGATCCCGCCATGAGCCGAGATTGGTGGACAGTATGCGCTAGTGATTGCCTTATTGGTGAGGGCATTAGGCAACCAAAGTTTCCAAGCAGATGCCTCTTTTAACTGGTTACCCGTTGCAAATTCTGTTCTCTTATAGATATATTTGTCCACTACCTTGATCAGGTATACAGCTCTTATTTCGGAGTATATCCTCGCGCAAATTAGTATATTCAAAAGAATCAAAATGTCCTTCGACATATGCACGAAATTTCTTTACGTTTAGTATGGCGGCTAGACACTCTTGCTCTGTGACGGAATAGTTTCGTTGGGCGCTGATCAGTTTTTGCGACATATACGCCACTGGTACTTCTACTTCATCTTGATTTAACTGTAGGAGGACGCCTCCTACTCATATTTGGCTGGCTTCGCACTGAATCACGAATGGTCGATCAAAATCAGGGTTGGATAGCACTGGAGCTGTTGTAAGTTTTTCCTTCAACCTCCCAAAGGCATTCTGAGCTTCGTCCGTCCATTTAAAGGATTTGGCCTTCTTAAGTAGGTCGGTTAAAGGTGCTGACAGTTCCGCGAAATTCCCGATAAATCGCCGGTACCATCCAGCCATTCCCCAAAAACGTCGTACTTGACGAACGGTTTTAGGGGGTGGATAATTGGAAATCGCAGAAACCTTGTCCGGGTCTGTTCGTAAACACCCTTTGCCTACAATGTATCCGAGATACTTAACTTCGCGTAAACAGAACTTAATCTTGTCGATATTCGATGTCAAACCTGCCTTACGTATTTGCCCTGACACTTCTATTAGCAGCTCAATGTGACTGTCAAAATCTTCTGATATGAGAAGTAAATCATCCAGATAGACAAACACCCGATCTTTAAGTTTAGGCGGAATAACTCGGTCCATAAAGCGACACATAGTTTGAGGAGCGTTACAGAGCCCGCATGGCATCTTACTTTATTCGGTTTCCTGACCAGAACTACTGGACTGCTCCAATAGCTCTGAGCATCCTCGATTACACCTAGTTCGAGCATGCGATCGATTTCTGCATGTGTTAATCTCTCTATTGCAGGAGAAATTGGAAAAAATCTTTGTTTAATGGGTTTAGCTTCTTTGTGGATCTCGATAACATGCTCAAGGATATCGGTCTTCCCCAAGCCTTTTTTCGCAAATGAGGGAAATAACGCTACGGCACTTTGTAAACGGGGTGATTTCTGACACGATAGTGATCGACTAAATCGGATCTAGTGTCCACCGCTAATTCGCCTATAATGTCGGAAGCTAAATCGAACGTTACCCAAAAATCTACTCCTAAATAGAGATACTATGCTAAACTTGGAACTACGAAAATCTTGACCGGTTTCGTTTGGTTGCGGAAGGTTACATCGGCTATAAAGCTACCCTGAATGCTTTGAATTGTTCCGTCGGCGGTCGTTACAGAGGTACGACATGTGGCAAACGGCTTCCTCTCCTCCAGAAAGGTTTTGGCCGCCTTGCCACCCAGACACGAGATCGACGCACCACTTTCCAACAGTCCAGACATACTCCTACCAAGCAACTGCACTTTCGCATAAGGCCGTATGTCGTCCTCGCGTTTATAGATCGTTTGTAGATTCCTTTAGTACCTTGCGGAGCGGAGTACTCTCGACCAAAAGCTTCTAAGTCTACGGGTTGATCATTTTGGGAATTTCATATCAGGTAACTTACAGACATTATCAACGGAATTTAAATTTACCTGATTCTCAAAAAATATTCTATTCTTTGCTTCCTGGTATTCTCTAAGTCTTACATGATAGGGTTTAATTCTATTGGGAAAACCATTTTTCGTCCAACTGAACGGCTCCTTTTGGACTAAAATTTTGGGAATAACTGACAACGGCCTGGTGTTACTTACGGAGTCAGTTTTGGGGGGATGGGAAATATCTTTGAGTTGGTCAGTCAAATGGCAGCCGTCTACTTTGGTATTGGGCGGAAGTTGCTGCTCTTCCTGCTCACGCCCAACTGACTGTTTTCCGGGTGACATCTTATGCAATTAGGCTTGTACACCCTTGGCAATCCGCAACCATAACAGAAAACCGTCCTCTCCGCCACGCAGTCGATATAGCGATGACCCTCTTTACGACAATTCCAGCAAACTTTTGTCGAATTAGGTTCCTCATGCGGTTTGCTCGTTTCGCTGATAACCATTTCCTCGTCCGATACCTCACTGATTTGTCTACGATAAGGTCGAGAATTACTAACGAGACCGTTGTCTCCTAATTCACCACCTAAAGCCTCTCTCCGCAAGCACAAATGCCGTAGTTGAGAAACAGAGTTAATATCTAAGTAAAATAATTCCCGTCGAAGCTGCGGTCACAAGTTCCTTCTCAAGATCTCCACCCATTCCATTTCGGCTGAAGGGTAACGCAAGCGATCATTTAGTTCCAGTATCGAATTATAAAATACCTCGAAAGGCTCTCTATCCTGTTGCTTCCTATCCCTAATCATTTCCCTAATGTCGGTGTCATTCAGGTGATTTTGGATGTGTAGTTCGCTTCACAAAGAGAATTCCACTCAATTCTAGCTACGGTTCGCCTATATCTCCAATACCACTCCTTGGCTTTTCCGTTAAAGAGTAAATGGCTATGCTCACTTAGCGTTCGAAAATCACTTCCTAAGCTATCGTGTGTCAATGAGTTGATCTGATATATAAATTTCTCTGCCGAAGTCCTGTACCATTAAAAGTAACATTCCATCCCTGAACAATGCTAGAAACCCGGCTCGTAATGCCCAGAGCATAATCCGAAAGCCGAGGTACCTCATTGCTTCCAACAGGTTAATTTGCTCGGAATCCCACATGGTATGGGGCCGAACCGCTCGGTTGACGATTAGCTTCTCGCGACGGTAAGTTCAAAAAGGATCAGTGATTCGGCGACAGGGACGGGAAGCTTTCTTTAGGCCATTCCGGTTCCGTACTAACTTCCGGATTAATGCGCTGCACGGCCAATTGTTGTAGACCATATCTCAATGTGGAGATGGATTGTTGGATTTGTACAAAACCTAACTGGATCCGTTCATCCATTATTTTAGAAATACCTACGCTTATATAAGTAGCGGTATTTCCACTGACTGCTGCCTTATTCGTATTATTTTCGATAGAACTAAACAAACTACCGGCGGACTGCACCGCCGTATGCTTTCCGTCACTATTTAGTGTGTGGGAGAGAATGACCTCTTGGGTCAAGCCCGCCGCCAGATTACCGACTTCATCCATTGGTCCCCCTAATAAATCTTGGTCGTTTAACGAAGTAACTGGGTGCCGAGCACTTCGTGTTGAAGGTTTGCTAAGAACATACCGAGAAAGAGATTTCGAACTGACTCTCTCCTTACACTGGGGACACGTTGTATCCGTTTGTACATGATCTAGTATACAGGATTTGTGAAACACATATTTACACTTTGTCGAAACCAATTCAAGGTGGTCGCCGAGACCTTCGCAACAAAGTGCACACACATTAAATTCCGTCATATTGGTCTTCGAGAAGTCACCGATTCTTCTGACCGCCATTCTTAAAATACAAAAAAAAAATCAACAAAAATTGTAGACGAGAGAAAATATGTATAAAAACTAATATGTTTATAATTTTAATTTTTTTTTCTAATGTTTATAGTTTTAATTTTTTGTAATATAATATCTTTATAATTTTAGTTTTTTGTAATATAATATGTTTATAATTTGTAGTTATATAAAATTTTTCACCATGCCATGAGCTCTCAGCCGACGTACGCAGCGTCGCCGGTACCTCCCCGTAAACCATCAATCAGTACAAAAAAAAATCTAAGTTTAATAATAATAATAATATTTGGCGCGACCGACCATTGCGGTCCAAGGCCTAACTTCTCGCGACGATTTGTGCTGCACATGTTAATTTTTGGACACAAATGGAAGGGACCTACAATTTAAGGCCGGATCCGAACGGCGAATTGAGAAGCTTTCCGTAACAAGGTATTAATTACTCTCGGAACGTTTGTCACCCATTCGCGAGAGGTGGGACACCGTGAAAAATACTTTTTGGTGTTGATGGGATTCGAACCTGAACCTCCTGCGCAGCAGCCATGTGCACTACCAATGAGCACATCCACCCAGTTAATACTACAGAATAAAATCATCTTCCCGTATCTGACGATTACCCTTATTTAGCTGGGCTATACAAAAAAAATAGCTAATGGTCCATTTCATTTCGGCTGAAGGGTAACGCAAGTGATCATTCAGTTCCAGTATCAAATTATAAAATACCTCGAAAAGCTCTCTATCTTGTTGCTTCCTATCCCTCATAATTTTCCTATTGTCGGTGTCAGTCAGGTGATTTTGGATGTGTAGTTTCAACGCTTCACAAATAGAATGCCACTCAATTCTAGCTACGGTTCGCCTATATCTCCAATACCACTCCTTGGCTTTTCCGTTAAAGAGTAAATGGCTATGCTCACTTTGTACACAACCTAACTGGAACCGTTCATCTATTATTTTAGAAATCCCTACGCTTAAATCAGTAGCGGGATTTCCCCTGACTGCTGCCGTATTCGTATTATTTTCGATCGAACTAAACAAACTACCGGCGGACTGCACCGCCTTATGCTTTCCGTCACTATTTAGTGTGTGGGCCGACTTCATCCAATGGTCCCCCTAATAGATCTTGGTCGTTTAACGAAGTAAACGGGTGCCGAGCACTTCGTGTTGAAGGTTTGCTAAGAACAAACCGGGAAAGAGATTTCGAACTGACTCTCTCCTTACAATGGGGACACGTTGTATCCGTTTGTACATGATCTAGTATACAGGATTTGTGAAACACATATTTACACTTTGTCGAAACCAATTCAAGGTGGTCGCCGAGACCTTCGCTACAAAGTGCACACACATTAAATTACGTCATATTGGTCTTCGAGAAGTCACCGATTCTTCTGACCGCCATTGTTAAAATACAAAAAAAAAAATCAACAAAAATTGTAGACGAGAGAAAATATGTATAAAAACTAATATGTTTATAGTTTTAATTTTTTTTTCCTACTGTTTCTAGTTTTAATTTTTTGTAATATAATATCTTTATAATTTTAGTTTTTTGTAATATAATATGTTTATAATTTGTAGTTATATAAAATTTTTCACCATGCCATGAGCTCTCAGCCGACGTACGCAGCGTCGCCGGTACCTCCCCGTTAGCCATCAATCAGTACAAAAAAAAATCTAAGTTTAATAATAATAATAATATTTGGCGCGACCGACCATTGTGGTCCAAGGCCTAACTTCTCGCGACGATTTGTGCTGCACATGTTAATTTTTGGACACAAATGGAAGGGACCTACAATTTAAGGCCGGATCCGAACGGCGAATTGAAAAGCTTTCCGTAACAAGGTATTAATTACTCTCGGAACGTTTGTCACCCATTCGCGAGAGGTGGGACACCGTGAAAAATACTTTTTGGTGTTGATGGGATTCGAACCTGAACCTCCTGCGTAGCAGCCATGTGCACTACTAATGAGCACATCCACCCAGTTAATACAACAGAATAAAATCATCTTCCCGTATCTGACGATTACCCTTATTTAGCTGGTCTATACAAAAAAAATTAGCTAATGGTCGAAATAAGTGACTTGTATGCCACTCTTTGCAATTCCAGTTAGTTAATTACTATTCATTGACTACCAGATAACGGAAGGGACTTTCATTTTAGAGAGGCTAAATAAAATTTTTACAACTGAGTATGACTTGTCCGTAATTAATAAGACATTTTTTTTTTTTTTTTGTTTATTTTGTATTTATTTATTTATTTTTCATTAATTATTACATAAACAATATTTAAATTTCCTGCGAAGCTAGTTGCTTTTCTGCAGGAGGTTACATTTCAGGAGTTTCAAATAATGTGAGCTTAATGATTTTTATAATGAAATTAAGTTATTAACAAAATATTTTTCTATTGAAATTAGAAATTACAAAATTGAAATTATTAGCATTAAAATTTTATGTAATTTTGAGTAACATATTTTAAGTTGAAATAGTAACAATATACTCGTATTAGTTAATTACTTTTAAGCAAAGTATGAATTTTTTTAATTTATGTTTGAACAAGTTTGTTTATAATCTTTAGGTACATCGGAAGTTTGGTGATTACAGTTGGTACTTTGTACTGTAGCTTTCTTCTACCATATAATAATAAGCAGAAGCCTGGTACTTGGCGCATCTGTTGAGCTCGTCTCGTGTTGAAACTATGTGTTATGGCATTCTGGAAGCGGGCATCATCTTTATATTCGATTGCCAACGTCATTTCGAAAATTTGCTGCGTATTTAGTACCTTAACATTTAATAAATTTGATTCCGAGCTTGAAATAAAAATATTCCGCAGTATTGTTGTCTGTAGTCTGTTTAATTTATCGATGTGGGTTTTGTACGCGTTACCTCATGATAGTACACCGAATCGTAATTTTGACTCCACCAAAGCATAATACACTTGTTTTTGTACCTTACTCGTCGAATACTTTTTTAGGTACACTAACGCGAACAATGCACTTTTGAGCTCTTTACGTATTCTATTAACCTGGAAATCCCATCTAAAGTGCGAGTCAATCGTAACTCCAAGGTAATTATAGGTGTCCACAACTTCTATCTGATTTTCCGTCATTCCATTTGGGCAATCTTCATTTCTGACAGTTATTCTTGGATTAGAGGCCCTATGATGGGGACCCCTAATGTGCATCAGTTTAGTTTTTTATGTATTAATAACCAGGCCGTTGTCGTGACACCATCTAACTGCTTTATCAACTTCCGATTGCATGTAGCAGATTACCGTTTCCAGGGAGCGATGCCTTACGATGATTGCGGTATCGTCCGCATAAGCAAACGCAGTTGATTTCTAAAAATTCCAAAGCATTTCGTTTGTGTAAATAATGAAAAGTAATGGACCAAGCTTTGATCTTTGTGGGACTCCATAATTAGCTACTTTGCTGGAACTAAGATAATTTTCTATCCACTTTGATAGTACCCCGCGAATCCCGACTCTCTCCAGTCACTAAGATAATTTTCTATCCACTTTGATAGTACCCCGCGAATCCCGACTCTGTATCTGTATCGAACGCTTTACTAAAGTCTATAAATACAACAAGTATGTGATGTGTTTTTTAAAAATACCATTTACCAGATTTGAAAACTCTCCCAGAAGTTTGTTTATACTTTTATTTTTTCGAAATCCATATTGGTTTTTATGTAACAGGTTATTACTTTCAATGAAATTAGAAAGTCGTCTTACAACAAATTTTTCTAGGCATTTATCACTTACTGGAAGTATGGAAATAGGCCTATAATTGCATATATCACTCCTAATTCCTTTTTTAAAAATGGGCCGTATCGTTGCAGTTTTTAGTAGATTTGGAATCTTACCTTGTGTTAGGCTTAAATTAACAATTTTTGTTATTAGTGGTGCAAACACACTAGCGTTAAGTTTAATGTCCTTAGCCCGAATTCCATCAACCCCTGGAGCTTTATTTGGGTTAACTGATCTCAATATTGCATACATTTCCACTTCATTGGTTTCTTCAACATATATAGAAATGGAAATGCTACCATTTATGTGATTTGAAGTTATCGCAACGCATTGGTGAATTATACTCGTAGCTTGTTCGGAGAAACTTTCCGCAAAATCATTCGTTAACTGAGCAATATTTTTATCTTGCGGGAATTTTTTAATAAGGTTGTCATCAACATTTGGTTTTTTCCTTCCCAATATCTCATTTATTAGACTCCATGTTTTTTTGGATCATGACACGCTGCATTGAATTTCTCTTCATAGTAGAGCGATTTTCTAGACGATAATTCCTTATTTAAAATGTTTCGATATCGTTTGTACTCCATCTCATAAGTTTTGTTCAGTCTATTGTTTACCCATCTCCTATAAAGCTCATCTCGTTTTTTACATTGTGACAAGAGTCCAGAAGTAATGGGTTATTTTTACGTTTCAATTTGTGGGAATTGTGGAAAGTCGATTTTTCGTAAATTTCATTCATTTTGCATACAAGCAAATTATAGACTATTTCTACGTCGGTCTCGTTGAGAACGTTATCCCAGTTGGTTGTTCTTATAAGTTCATTCACCGTGTTTGAGCAGAGGTACTTGTATGTTGTGCTGTCTTCATTAGGCGCTACGATTTGCATCGAACAATTTCCATACCATAGGGCATAATGGTCCGAAATGTCAGTCTCGATAACGGCCGAATATATTTGCTGTGCAGGCATGCTAATAACAATGTGATCAATTAACGAAGACATTCCTGTGGCCATGTCTGTTCTTGTATGTGCTTTTATAATATTTATAAGTCCTTTTGACGCTAGCATTTCCTGGTAGTCTTTGACCCAGCTTTTTATTACGTCTTGAACATTAATGTTTATGTCTCCCATGATTATGGTTTCCTTTATCCCATTGGTTTCTTGCAAGTTATTTGCCAATTCTACGATAAAATCGATTATGCTGTAGCCCAAAGGCCTATAAACTCCTAGTAAAAGTTTTTCTTTGTCCTTTTCTTTTACTACGATCTTTAAACATTCAAATGATGTTGTTTCATGTTCAAGTCTTTTACCACGCTACCACGTCAGACTATCTCCTCATGACATGCTGATTCCGTTTTAAAACAAACACATTTTCTCGTGTGGGGTGGGTGTTCGTGGCCACTTCATATGTTTATTATGCAATAAGATAGAGAAAACAAATAGTATTCTTTAAAAATCAAATCATTTATTATAAAAAAAATTCAAAATCTAACTTTTCCAAAAATTACATTATAAGTTATTGGCGCGCCACCTCGTTTCTTTGTTCTTATTATTCTGATATATATATATATATATAATTTAATACAAATTTAACCCTAATGATTTTAATATAGTTTTATATTCTTTATACATATAAAATAATATCTTAAAGACAACATGATTAAAAAAACAAATTTATTAGTATAGTCAAGGTAAGTTTAATTCAAAAATAAAATAAAAAAAACCCAATCATGCTATATTAATAATATCTTTAAGACAACATGAGTAAAAAAAGGGTAAAAAGGTATTCGATACTAAGTACAGGTTAAAGGATCTAAATTTTTCCAACAAATTTATTAGTATTGTCAAGGTAAGTTTAATTCAAAAATAAAAGAAAAAAAACCAATCATGCTACATTAAACCTTTGTGAGCTTTAAGTACTCGATCTGGAGAGAGCAGTTTTCGGTTCCACGGGTATCCAAATCCTTCAACATAAAAAAATGGTGGAGTGCTCCGCCGGCACAGGTTAGGGTTTCCGTCGACGAAGTCCGGACG
The DNA here is from genome assembly GCA_947095585.1 of Nephrocerus scutellatus. NCBI lineage: Eukaryota > Metazoa > Arthropoda > Insecta > Diptera > Pipunculidae > Nephrocerus > Nephrocerus scutellatus. Next base: position 79,404,507 of record OX352762.1, on the reverse strand, counting down.
TTTCCTTCACAATGGCTAAGGGTGCTCCGCTGGTACACCGGGTCGTAATACTCTGCGAAATTGCTTTCGAAACTTATTTTTCTTATTATTTGTTTAAAAAAATTTAGCGACGCATCACTAATATGTCGAACGAAGACAACTTTAAAATGTTTAAATTTATTTAAGCGCACATCTTATTTTTGCAAGAAAATGTTGGACAAATTTTGTGACGGAGCCTGACATTTTCTTAAAAATGGCGCAGGGGCTCCGTTGGCACACCGCGTGGTGGTTCTCTGCGCACTTGCTTTTGAAAATATTTTTTTGTTTAAAAATTAGTGGCGCACCACTAATATGCCGAACGAAGACAACTTTAAAATGTTAAAATTTATTTAAGCGCACCTCTTATTTGTATTGACAAAATTACAAAAACGTAGGTACTAAAAAACGCCAAACGGTCGGCGCGGCATGCGTCACTCAAATGAATGTAGCAGCATAATATATTTAAAAATCTAAATATTTGTTTTTATTTTAGTGATAATTTTATAAATAACATTAAAAAAGTTAAAAAATATCACTTAAAAGTTATTTACGCGGTTGATTTCATACAGAAATAATCATTTTAATTACATTTATTTCCCAGTCGAAATCCAAATGGTGTTCGACTGAAACACCAACAATTAAGTCGAAACTACGACTAGTCGTATGTCTCAATAATCGCGTTTAGTCGTAATTGCGACAAAAGTGACGTCATTCGAAACTCGAAATGCTTACTTAATCGACCCCCTGAGAGAGACAATTAATGTATCAATATCAATGCCTCAACTGAATCGAATCGATTCATCATTCAAAACTGTGTTAGCTGATTGCTGCTCTGCTGAGGCTGACTCGCGCATTCGCGGTGATTCACTCACTAACTCATGATTATTCATGAGTTATGCTACTTTACTGTATTAAGGCATTGAAGTGATTCCTCAATTGAATCGAGTCGATTCACCTTTACTGACTCGATTCACTATGACTTGCTTCAGTGTGCTACTGATTCTTTTGAATCGAGTCACTCATGACTTTCACACCACTAATCATAGTTTTTTAATTCATAAGGCCTATAAACTCCTAGTAAAAGTTTTTCTTTGTCCTTTTCTTTTACTACGATCTTTAAACATTCAAATGATGTTGTTTCATGTTCAAGTCTTTTATACTTAATGGTATTCTTTATGTAAATTGCAACTCCTCCACCTCTACGATGGTTTCTATTTAGAAATTCTGAGTTGAACCCATATATTGTGTAAAACAAATTTTCTTCTTTTTTAATATTAACTTCTACCAAAACTATTATATGTATGTATTCCAGAATTTTACTAATGCTGATTTGGAATGTATTCCAATTTTTCCTTATAGATCTAATATTAAAAAATAGATAGCCAAAAATTAATCATACGAAACTGTTCCGGTTTTATGTCGCTAAAACCTTGAATTACCCTAAAATCTATATTAGTTATCGATTCTTTATTATTTTCATTTGTGTTTTCCATTCTTATTTTGATATATGTATTAGTTAACTAGATTATTGTGTTTAATAATAACAGTAGAAAGATTATGTAATTTTATTTATGTCATCATTTGTAAATATTCGCATCGCTTGTACTCCGTCACTTCTTCTTGCCATTATTCTTCCATCCTTTACCCACACATATTTCCAGTTGGCTTCTCTGGCTTTATTTTTTGTTAGCCATAGTAGCTGACGATTTACTGCTGTAAGCTGAGGATTAGTGTATATTATTTGGTTTTTATTTTCCAGTGATGTTATCATATTTGGTATTATTTGATTATGTCGAAGTGTTCCTTTTGTACGCGTGTTTTTTAACAATGAATTTCGAGTTTTCGAATTGGTAAATTTTACCACAATGTTACTTGCTGCTTTAACCTGTTTGTTTTGCCGTTTTGGTCGATATATTTAATCAATGTCTGAGTCCTTGATAACTGTATCGGTGTGCTTTGCTAAAGAATCAAGAATTTTCATTCCATTCCTCTAGGTTGATTGAGTATGAACAAAAGGAATTCTCCAACTCGAAATCACAGTTTATTATGGGCATGCACTTATCAACTCAAACGAAGTTCCATAGAAAAAAAAAACGATATTACCTTCAAAGAGTAATAGGTCTTATAATGTGGACAATCCATTGAATCTGGATTGGCCCCACGTTGGGCGCCATTTTTTTAATAATATGATGTGTTCTTTCTGCACAGGCCGGTCACAGGGCCTTGGTATTCTTCTCGGCCGTAGGTTGATGCACGCCTAGCTTTGTGCGCTGGTCTAGCTCAGGGAAATGGGTGGGGGTTATACCTACGAGCCTCGAAGGCGAAATTACTACAAAAAAATCAATGCGTGCCGATAAGAAAAAAAAAGATAAACGAAAAGGATTAAGGGAATTGTTTCGACCTGTGGTCTTAACCAGTTACCGATCTTTAGACTGCCGAACCGACGGACTGGACTACCGATGAGAGGAAAAGGGAAAAAGGGAAGCGACCCCAGCTCGCGTAGCGCTGGTTTGTGTAGGAGGACCAAACGTCGCTACCACGTCAGACTATCTCCTCATGACATGCTGATTCCGTTTTAAAACAAACACATTTTCTCGTGTGGGGTGGGTGTTCGTGGCCACTTCATATGTTTATTATGCAATAAGATAGAGAAAACAAATAGTATTCTTTAAAAATCAAATCATTTATTATAAAAAAAATTCAAAATCTAACTTTTCCAAAAATTACATTATAAGTTATTGGCGCGCCACCTCGTTTCTTTGTTCTTATTATTCTGATATATATATATATATATAATTTAATACAAATTTAACCCTAATGATTTTAATATAGTTTTATATTCTTTATACATATAAAATAATATCTTAAAGACAACATGATTAAAAAAACAAATTTATTAGTATAGTCAAGGTAAGTTTAATTCAAAAATAAAATAAAAAAAACCCAATCATGCTATATTAATAATATCTTTAAGACAACATGAGTAAAAAAAGGGTAAAAAGGTATTCGATACTAAGTACAGGTTAAAGGATCTAAATTTTTCCAACAAATTTATTAGTATTGTCAAGGTAAGTTTAATTCAAAAATAAAAGAAAAAAAACCAATCATGCTACATTAAACCTTTGTGAGCTTTAAGTACTCGATCTGGAGAGAGCAGTTTTCGGTTCCACGGGTATCCAAATCCTTCAACATAAAAAAATGGTGGAGTGCTCCGCCGGCACAGGTTAGGGTTTCCGTCGACGAAGTCCGGACGTTTCCTTCACAATGGCTAAGGGTGCTCCGCTGGTACACCGGGTCGTAATACTCTGCGAAATTGCTTTCGAAACTTATTTTTCTTATTATTTGTTTAAAAAAATTTAGCGACGCATCACTAATATGTCGAACGAAGACAACTTTAAAATGTTTAAATTTATTTAAGCGCACATCTTATTTTTGCAAGAAAATGTTGGACAAATTTTGTGACGGAGCCTGACATTTTCTTAAAAATGGCGCAGGGGCTCCGTTGGCACACCGCGTGGTGGTTCTCTGCGCACTTGCTTTTGAAAATATTTTTTTGTTTAAAAATTAGTGGCGCACCACTAATATGCCGAACGAAGACAACTTTAAAATGTTAAAATTTATTTAAGCGCACCTCTTATTTGTATTGACAAAATTACAAAAACGTAGGTACTAAAAAACGCCAAACGGTCGGCGCGGCATGCGTCACTCAAATGAATGTAGCAGCATAATATATTTAAAAATCTAAATATTTGTTTTTATTTTAGTGATAATTTTATAAATAACATTAAAAAAGTTAAAAAATATCACTTAAAAGTTATTTACGCGGTTGATTTCATACAGAAATAATCATTTTAATTACATTTATTTCCCAGTCGAAATCCAAATGGTGTTCGACTGAAACACCAACAATTAAGTCGAAACTACGACTAGTCGTATGTCTCAATAATCGCGTTTAGTCGTAATTGCGACAAAAGTGACGTCATTCGAAACTCGAAATGCTTACTTAATCGACCCCCTGAGAGAGACAATTAATGTATCAATATCAATGCCTCAACTGAATCGAATCGATTCATCATTCAAAACTGTGTTAGCTGATTGCTGCTCTGCTGAGGCTGACTCGCGCATTCGCGGTGATTCACTCACTAACTCATGATTATTCATGAGTTATGCTACTTTACTGTATTAAGGCATTGAAGTGATTCCTCAATTGAATCGAGTCGATTCACCTTTACTGACTCGATTCACTATGACTTGCTTCAGTGTGCTACTGATTCTTTTGAATCGAGTCACTCATGACTTTCACACCACTAATCATAGTTTTTTAATTCATAAAAAATTTCAGTCGATTTAAAATAATTTGTAGAGAAGTATAGAGCAGCTTTCGAAATGGTTATCGTTTTAATTGGTTCTCTTTAAACTATTTAGTTTGGCCGCCGTAAAATTATTAGTAATGTAGAAATGATTAAATAAAATATTTTTCTATGCCGAGTGTTTCCGCTAGTCTAATATATAAATTTGAAAGCATGCTCGTTTTTTATACAGATCCACACCACATCCGGACGTGAAGTAAATACTCGCAGGTGTAGAGAATTTAAAACGCATTGCACATATATGGCCAATATAATTCTGCTGATTAATTATCAATGCTCGTTAATATGAATAATAAAAATCATCGCTGAAATGATTAAAGAAATTTTTCTTCTATACTAAATACTAAAAAGAGGACAGTACCACGACTGGCACCTTAGCTCATCACATACATCAACAGCACATAGCATCCAATGAAATAAATATTTTAAAAGCGGATTTAAAAGTTCATAACCACGTCTTGTGAGGTGGGTGCATATTGCATATTGGCTATTGTATCTCGCTGCCCAAACACAGGAATGCAGCTTTGGTTTTGAATTCATAAAAAATTTAAGTTTTAAATTAAATTTGAAGAGAAATAAAGCGACCAGCACTAACACATGCATCGAAATGGTATCGTACGAGCATCGAAGAATGTCGCTTTGAAACATGCAGGTCAAATATTCGTCATTAAATTTCTTTTTCATGGTTCTCTTATTTCTGTAATTGATTAAAGAGTTATTTACTCTTGTTACTGTACACATAAGTAAGGATATGAGAAGCCAAAGGAAATAGTAAGGTAGCTTGAAAGTTCTCATTGTTATATGCCTCTTTTTTGTGACTTATGGAGAATTTAGACTATAGCCGTGCGAGAAAAAATGAGCGGGCCGAATATAGTTAAATTGAATTTGTGGTTAGCCAGAAGAGACGCGAATGTTATAGTAATTTTATATTAACATGGGAAATGTTATCTATAGCATTATGGTAACATTGAAAAATATACTTCTTCTCTCGTTTGGCTAGCTACAATTTCAATTTAACAGACGTCCTGCTAATTTTTTCTCACACACCACAAATGTAAATCGAGCGTTCCCATGTTACTATAAAATAACTATAATATTCGTGTAGTGTCAATCTCTTCTGGCAAACCACAACTTCAATTTAACTTTTTGGGCACACACAAATGTCTTGTGTTGTAAGTAGCTGAGTCCAAGCCCTTTTATGTATACCTTATAACATTTCCCATGTTACTATAAAATAACTTAAACTTTCGCGTAGTGTCAATCTCTTCTGGCTAACCAAAACTTTAATTTTACTATGGTCGGCCCGCTCATTATTTCTCGCACTGCTATAGTCTAAATTCTCCATAACACGACAGCATTGTATCAATTTATACAATGTTGATAGAAAGAGCAGATCAGAGCACAGATATTGTTGGAGATTCATACATAAAATACATTAAGATTTATCATCCTAAAACATCAAATCTATTAAATACTGTAAATTAATCTTCAAAGTTAATTATACTTACCATTATTCAATTGGAGATGACTAAATCCCAATATATATCATTTCATATTTAAATCTACTACTACATTAAAATCTATTACTTGCATTAAGATTTTCTCTTGTCATGTGCCACTTTTCTGGCATGCAGCCACGATTAACGTCATTCATATTATATCAACTAGTTTGGTCAATCTACGCAGCTCAGGCGAATAACGTCAATACTCAATAAAACGATTGCAAATACAAATACGTAGTTTTATTGTATACTAGCTGTTCCCGGGCGCTTTGCTACCCGCCCACTGACGCCACGCCCACTTACGCCCGCGTTGCCCGGCTGCCGCATCCCACTGACCCCCGCCCACTGACCTCCCGCCCACTGACCACCCACCCTTTGACCTCATACACACTGACCCACCGCCCACTGAACTCACACCCACTGACCTCCCGCCCACTGACCAGCCACCCATTGACCTCATACACACTGACCCACCTCGGAAAAAAAAGAACCAGCGCCACCTATCGGGTCCAAATTTTGTCAACGACTTTCTTTTTATTTAAATATTATATGGTGTGAATTTGAGCCGAATCGTTCCATAAATAAGAATTTTCGGGGAAAAAAAGACACCAGCGCCACCTATCGGGTCCAAATTTTGTCAACGACTTTCTTTTTATTTAAATATTATATGGTGTGAATTTGAGCCAAATCGTTCCATAAATAAGAATTTTCAGAAAAAAAAACGATACCAGCGCCACCTAGCGGGGCTGAATTCACCTTTTAAACCTTTTCTGGACTTCCACAAATAATTTAAGACCAAAATTAGCCAAATTGGTTCAGCCGTTCTCGAGTTTTAGCCAGTCTAACGAACAGCAATTGATTTTTATATAAAGGGTGTTTTTTTAGGAGGTTTGTTTTTCCGATAGATGTCGTTTTATTTTATGACAGTTGTTTTGACAGCTCAAAGTGGCATTTCTACTCAGTATTGTTTGGCAAATCATTATGAGAAAAAAAAAAAAAAAAAAAAAAAAATGACATTTGTGAAAAATAGTCGTGGTAGCCATATGCCAGAAATTGTGTTTAAATGTTAAATGCCAAAAAATTATCTGTTTTATTCAAAAAAAAAATCGGCAACCTCTTAAAAAAACACCCGTTAGATATAACGTGTTTTTTTAAGAGGTTGCCGATTTTGTTTTTGAATAAAACACATATAAAATTATGAAATGACCAAAATTTTTTTTTATTTGGTAGATAATTTTTTGGCATTTAACATTTAAACACAATTTCTGGCATATGGCTACCACGACTATTTTTCACAAATGTCATTTTTTTTTTTTTTTTTCATAATGATTTGCCAAACAATACTGAGTAGAAATGCCACTTTGAGTTGTCAAAACAACTGTCATAAAATAAAACGACATCTATCGGAAAAACAAACCTCCCAAAAAAACACCCTTTATATAGATTGAATTTGTACTTCGAATCAAGATTCATTTTTACAAGGGAAAGACTCGCAAGGCCGCTTGACAAAATTTTTGATATTTGGAAAGTAAAGAGCAGATTGCCCTTCGAACCGAATCTGGAACCAGCCACCCAAATTTAAGCAAGTTTTTTGGAGCCGAAGCGTGTATTTTCAACGTATTTATCGTCACTAATTAGTCTCACCGAGCAGCCATTTTGAGAAGATTAATCAAGAGTTTTTGTGATTTTACACGAGGATAAGGCGCGTGTACAAGAATATATCAACCATTTTTGAGAATTTACGAACAGTGAAAGGGACTCATAATTGTGAGTATCAACGAATACCGTGGAAACTACACTTTGCAATTACGGGTACATGCATATATCAGCATACGATCGTAAGTTGATTTTATCAACCATCTGTATCGTCCCCGTGTGCAATCGTATATCATCAGCATATTATTCAACCTAACCATAAATTGGGTTCATCTATTAGTCGCACTAATTACAGTGGAATTATTAGCGTTAATTACTTTGCGAATATAATCAGCAGTCCATCGAAAGTTGCCATTACCAATTGGCGAACATCCGCGCATGCAATACGGGTAGCCATTTTGGGAAGTTTGGATGGAACGAATAGTACGTTCGACATCAGCAGGAACGAAATTGGATCAAAACACGTGTTAGCTCCGAGTAGAGCAGCCACTTTAAGGTACGCAATTTCAATTAAATTAAATTCTATCAAAATAAACGCAGTATAAAAGAATGGCTAAGGTGCTCGCTCTTAAAAAACAGCGCGCCTCTAACAAGGGATGGTTAACGAACATTATAAATTTCATTAGAAACGCTAACGAAGATACTCCGATTAAAGAATTTAGAACGCGTCTTTCTAGTGTAGAGCTATTAATGGCTGAATTCACTTTAATTAAAAGTAATTTTTTTTCTATCGATCCCAATGAGGAATCGGACTTGGTCTATGAAGAGAACTACTGCACTGCAGTTACTGGCCTCAATACTCGTATTCTAGCAAGATCTATTGCTGCGGGCAACAGTTCACCCGATGTTTCATTTAACGCATCATTTAATCATCATTGGACGCATCATGAAATTAAATTGCCTAAAATTCACATACCCCCATTTTCAGGGGACTACCGTGAATGGCAATCCTTTTACGACTTGTTCTGTAGCACTTGTTAGTGGCTTTTATAACCAAATAGTTCAGTTATTGAACGCTTCCAACTGGATGACAGCAGGAGAGTTGATCGAGGCAGAAACGAGTTGGTTGGCAGTGGGGTTTTGCGAGTTTAACTGAGTGGAAGTATTATTGGTGATTAAGAAAGAATTAATAAAGTCGGTCGACATTTTTGATGCGTAGTTGAAAGGGTGGCGTTTTATTTTGTCGGAATCGAAATTATTTGCGTTTTTGGTCGAGTTATATCCAAGAATTTGGGGTATTACTAACAATTCAGAAGTGGGATTGAGTTCCATACATCGCTCTGCTTGATTCATAAAAATAAATAATAGTTGTTGACGGTCGATTGCTGTTGTTTCGGTGATGGTGACGGCGTACAGAATCGTGTTTTACTAAAATATTATTACGGAGATACGTTTGTTCCATAGAGTTACATATGAGTTCTTTGTTCTAAATAATAAGTAGTGAGTCGGGAATGGATTGAATTGCTAACTATTTGCATCTTTATTCGGGAAACTTGTGAAAAATTACATTTGTTCACGGTGCGCGTAATAGAAAACGAATAAGATTTCATATTATCACCTTTTATTTAACATCTGCAGATAAGTTAGCTACAAACGTAAAATCAAAACGGAGCGAATTTTTTATTTTTGAAACCGAAGAAGTAAAATAAAAGCAGAACACGCGTTCTCTTTGTGAGGATCAAGTGCTTATTATTTACATAAAAAAATATACCGTTTATTGATTATTGGTTTGAGGAGTGTGTTTCTTGGAATTCTGGTCGTGTTATTTCTTGTTGTTCATCATGGTGAAGCCAAGAGAGGATAGAGCTGATGAACGAGAGAGAAAGAGAGAGCTAGAACGTGCTGAAGCCGATTGTGCTCAGAAAGAAACAAAACAAACACAGGTAGTAGATAATCTAAATATTGGCGAAAAAAAGAATGTTATTGATGGGTATGATAGAGAGACTGTTCGGTCTGAACGCAAAAGTGAGATGGATGTAGGCCGACAGGAGCAACCGGAAGCGTATAATAATTGTAACAACCAGGGAGGATCAATACAAGAAAATTCTGGAAGTGTGTGAAAAATGGAAAGGATGATCGAGTATATGATCAGTGAAAGTCAAATTCGCGATGAACAAATGAAAAGACGTGACCAAACCATAGACATTTTGGTAGAACAGATTCAGGGGTTGACTCAGAATGTTCTTTCTAATGGCAAATGTACTCTAGGGACTCCTGAAGATGCAACAGTGGCTTGTCACATAATGCCCGATCTAACGAAAAATATAGACAAATTTGATGGCGAAGGCGACATAGTATTGGCACAAGGGTGGCTCAATACTATTGAAAGTATGTGCCATCTTCATCGGTGGCCGGGGGAATATGCTTTAGATGTCGCTAAGGCGAATTTGGTTGGTGGTGCAAGGCGATGGTTCAATTCGAGGGCAGATGATATTAAAAGTTGGGGTCAGTTTAAATCAGCATTCGAGAGCACCTTTTACATCAAGGAAAATACGGCCATGAGATGGCAAGAAAAGTCGCTTACAACGCAAGAACGAATCATCCAACAATTATTTTCATGAAAAATATGATCTTTGCCGACAGTTGAAGCTTAGTTTTGACGAGACGAAGGAAATGATACTAACCGGACTATGGGCTCGAGATGCAGCGAACTCCTTGATGGGCTGTCGACACCTTAACGCTGATGATCTGCTGCACGACATTCTTAGATTTGAGAGAATGAATTCGTCACGTTTTGGTCAGGAGCGATTCAAATCTTTCGAATTTAATCAGTCTGCGGTGTTACCAAGGAGCAACGATTATCTATCAAGACACAGACAATCGACCACGTGTTACAAAAGAATTGGTATGCTATAATTGTGGTAAAGGTGGTCATCTAGCAAGAAATTGTCCTGATCCCAGAAATGAACGGACGTGTTTTCATTGTAAGCAAAAGGGTCACATCTCTCGTAGCTGTCCCAACAACAATCAAGAAATATTGAAACAAGTTGAGGGACCTGTTGTAAATAATGCCATCCAGAAATACCTTAAAAAAATTAAGGTGAATGATTGCGAATTGAACGCGTTTATCGACATGGGTAGTTCGGACTGCACGATAAAGGCCACTGTGGCATTGTTGAATGGCTTAAACATTCAGCAAGGCATCATGGAGTTAAAGGCATTTGGTCCACCAAATTTCAAAGTTGTATCTCCAGGATTTATTAGAGCCACGCTTAAAGTTGATGAGGCTGAAACAGAAGATGTGAGAATTCGAGTTGTTCCTGATGATGTCCAAACTTGCGATATGATCGTTGGCCGTACTTACACTGAACGTCCTGAAATCATATATATAAAAGAAGATAACTCACTGATGTTCAAAAAGAAGAAGACAAAAGACCCGTGTGCAGACTTAAGTTTGGATAAGGACGATAGAACCATCACGTCTTTGTGGAAGGTTGAATGTGAAACCACAACCGGAGATTCAACAAAATTATATCCGAAAAATAGAGGTCCATTAGTAATCTCGAAAATCTTGCCAAATGACACTTATGGAGTAGCCAAACTCCAAGAAGATGTATCTGGTTGAAGATATTCATCAACCGCACACGTAAGTCAACTTAGAATTTGGAAACCGAGTCACAGTGACGAAGAAGAAGAAAATGTGCTGCAAAGGCCACATAGCGTAACTAATCTCTACGACGATGAAGAACTTCCAAGCGCTTGTAACCAAAACCAAGAAGATAACACGGAGAGCGATATACAGCCAGTACAGCTACATCCAGTTTCTACTGTGCCCGATGTACACGAAGTTAACATCAGAAAGCGTCCTAAAAAGTTCTCAGATTATGTCTAATTTTAAAGTTTAATCCATATTTGAATATTGAATTTCAAAACAAAACATTTTAGTTTACTTTTATTAATCAGTTGAAAAGAAAAAGAATTTTGTTAGTTTTTGTTTGTGTACTTTGTAATTAGTTAACATCAGCAACAACCAGATATTATCGAGCAGGCAGGATAGAATCCGTAAGCGTCCTGAAAAGTTCTCAGATTATGTCTAATTTTAAAGTTTAATCCATATTTAAATATTGAATTTCAAAACAAAACATTTTAGTTTACTTTTATTAATCAGTTGAAAAGAAAAAGAATTTTGTTAGTTTTTGTTTGTGTACTTTGTGGCGTTTTATTTTGTTGGAATCGAAATTATTTGCGTTTTTGGTCGAGTGGTATCCAAGAATTTGGGGTATTACTAACACACTATTCATGAATCCACCAACTTAAGCCCAGTAAAAAATTTCAGTACCTAATAGGATTCCTTCGCGGTGAAGCAGCGATTCTATTGCGTCATATTAGCATAACGGAGGGCAATTACATCGGTGCTCTAAATAAATTAAAGGATCGTTACGACCGCAAGCGCCATATTATTAATGCATTCTTACGCACTTTCATAGAGCAACCATCAATTAATACTGCTACAACCGACAATGTGAAATGACTAATGGATACTTCTGATGAAGTCATCCGTGGGCTTAAGGCGTTAGGTGAAAACGCAGAAACACGAGACCATTGGCTCATCTTTCTGTTGGTACAGAAATTAGTCGATAAATCCGAAGCATTGTGGGCTGAGCATACAGCTGATTTAGAAAATCCTCAATTTTCGAACTTTATGGATTTCCTAGCAAGGCGAATAGACACCTTAGAAACCACCAGCATGTCCTTAAAAAAGCCAATAGCTCCATTTAAAGTTAAAAGTCATGTTACTACCGATGTGAAGGGAGCATACCAGCGCTAACATAGTATTCAAGGTTAGATCGATTAATTATTCATATAGTCCCGATTCATTGCATTCCTCATAATGCCATCTGCATATGAACCGCAATTAAAATATTACAGCATAAACACTCAACGAGTGAATAAACAAAAAAGAGTCTTATTACTTTGTCAGCACACTTCATGCCTGAGCATGACAGCATACAAAGTAGTGAGAGTACGATCGGCGGTCGTTAGCCTACGACAACAAACAAAATGCATAGAAAGCATTATAGGCGAGCGAGCGCTGATCATAAAAAAAGTAAATAACATTCGGTCACTTACCCGTGCTGTGCATGGCGTTGACCTAACATGCAATAAAATTATAAACAATATAGGTCACTTGCCTGTGCTGGTAGATATGTTACATCAGCAATATATAGGCAAGCGACCTGAAGCAATTAAGAATGTTCGGCATATTGGTATACAATAACGCCAAAATGCTGACCAGCACTAATCGATCTAACTAGTATACATGTGTATACTTTTATATGTATTCTTATTAAATTGTGTGGTATGTTTTAGGTCTTTGAACACCTATAAATAAGCAACAAGAATCAAATAAAACTCACTTCTAATTAGAACGTCAAAGCAATACCACCGGTGTTTTCTTAGGCTTGCGAGCCTTAAACTCTAAAGGCATTAGCAGGAGCCTCTCTATTTGGAATCCCACCTTGAGTGCACCACCACTACATACAAGTGCTCAATATGCAATAAATCCGATCATTCGTTATTCTCATGCAAACAATTGAACGAATTCTAACAATCGAACAATGCAAAACATGGGCGAAGGCGAATGGTAGATGCTTCAACTGCTTGAGTCGAAGACATCTAATTGAGAAATGCCCATCGAAGCGACGATGCCAACTTTGTTCAAGAAAGCACCATACCCTCCTTCACGCAGAGGATAGTCAGCAACCGAACTCCAATTTAAACCAGCCGTTCAACACAAACGCAGGAACCCTGACTGTTCATTGTTCACCAAATATTGTGAAATCTACGATTCTTCCAAGCTTTCATTAAAATACTGGATTCAAATGGTCAGATGTTCATGTGTCGAGCACTATTAGACTCCGGGTCTCAAACTAGCTTTATCACCGAGTCCTGCGTACAGCAATTGAGATTAAAAAAGGCGAACGCCAGATTGGCGCAGATTATTTTTTCAACTTGTTAGAGCCGGCTCAAATTAAAAGGAATGAAGATGGAATAATTCTCCAAAAGACGGTCCTAGGTTGGATTGTATCCGGATGTTGTCACAACAAAACAGAAAATAGCCTGGTCTCGATGTTCACGGCACGCCACAACATCGACTTAGCCAAAACTTTCTGCAGATTCTTGGAGTTAGAATCCATCTCAAATTCAAAACCAAGTCTATCGCCAGAGGAATCCATGTATGAGAGCCATTTCAACGCCAACGTAAAGTTAGACATTGATGGCCGATTCACTGTAGGGTTTCCTTTCAAGAAGTCCACCGAAAATTTAGGTAGTTCATTGCCCAGTGCCATCCAACGATTGAGGGCTATGGAACGGCGTTTTGCTCGAGAACCCGAATTTTACGCCCCCTATCGAGACTTCATGAGCGATTACCAAACCCTAAATCATATGAAGGAAATTCCACAATCCGAAATAAACGACATTGGCCATTATTTACCACATCACGGGGTATTGATGCACTCCAGCGCGACATTGGCCATTATTTACCACATCACGGGGTATTGATGCACTCCAGCGCGACAACCAAAATGAGAGTCGTATTCGACGGGTCCGCGAAGACTGCTACGGGAATGTCCCTAAACGACTGTCTAGCAATTGGCCTCACGGTTCAGAGAACCTTATATTCAATTATTCTAAGATTCCGAGAACATAAATTTGTTATAACCGCCGACGTTGAAAAAATGTATCGGCAAGTTAAGGTATCCTCCAATGATACTAATTTCCAAAGAATCGTATGGCGCAATCATCCTTCACAACCTATCCGTCACTTCTGCATGACTACCGTTACATACGGTCTAGAATCGTCTTCGTTCCTGGCAACAAGAGTATTAAAAAGAATAGCTGATGAAAATGAAAATTCAAGTACGCACGCTTCTAATGCAATTCGGAATGACATCTACGTCGACGATTTAATGACCGGCGCGGAAACTGAATCTGACGTTACTCGATTAAAAGAAAGTATCAGCGGCTTGCTATTATGACATGGCCTCAATCTTCGAAATTTGAGGTCAAATTTATCAACCCTTTGTCTGAATGAAGATAATAAATTGGATAGCACAACTAATCGTATGAAATGCATAAATGACAGTCTTGCAGAAGAACTGCCATCAATTAAGATATTGGGTCTTAATTGGAATCCAGCAGCAGATCAGTTCACATTCACATCTACTCTGGAAGGAAATAACTCGCTAACAAAACGAATCGTTGTATCAGAAGGCAGTCGCCTTTTCGATCCTCTTGGATGGTTAGCTCCCATCATTATCGTCGTCAAAATATTCATACAGAAACTGTGGGCGATTAATCTGGACTGGGACGAACCTCTACCTAAAGATGCATCCGACAAATGGCAACAAATCCGAAGCCAATTGGAGGATGTCAACCTAATCACTATACCTCGTTCATTGCAGGTCGATAACGTTTGCATCGTCGACATACATGGATTTGCTGATGCCAGCCAAAACGAATACGGCGCCGTAGTATACAAAAGTATAACAACATCTAAGGGAAAGGTTAACATTCAGTTAATTTCCGCTAAAACCAAAGTAGCTCCGATTCGACAAGTCAGCATCAGCGCATAGTTCAAGCCTGGGCTATGCGCTGCCGTCATTTCATAACAAATTTGATTAATCTAGTCATAAACGAAATCCAAATCGAAATAAATCAAGTCCATGGACCGATTCTCGAATCTTGTGGGACTGGCTATCTAGTCATCCGAAGCGATGGATCACATTCGTGGGCAACCGCACCTCCGAAATACTATCTACATTAACGCGCAAGCTGTGGCATCACATTTCATCGTCCGACAATCCAGCCGACTGCGCTTCAAGAGGCTTATTTCCAAAGGAGCTCGCACAACATCTAATATGGTGGCGTGGTCCCGCTTGGCTGCATCAATCAATGGAGCACTGAGCTTTACCGCAAAGCAACTACGGTTTCGTCGAAGAAGAAAACAACAAGGCATTTACCTTCATTACCACTAAGGAAAATACTCACTGGCTAGACCAAATGGTATTGAAGTATTCAAATTTAATGAACCTGAAGTCTATCTTAGCATACGTGCTAAGATACATTTCAAAACTACGAAGCAAGAACACCCCTAGTTCAAGCTGTTTGACTCGAGAAGAGTTATTCCGGGCATTATTCAAATTATGCAAACATGAGCAACATAAATTCTATCGAGACGAAATGGAGCAACTACGAATGGGCATAGAAACTACAAAACCCAGCATGAGCAAACACGTTACAAATTTGGCGCCCGAGCAGGGACGACTTTTAAAAGTCGCACCACCGACCAGAAAAATTACAAACTACCTGATAGTATTGGCACACAAACTAGTGGCCCTACTCGCCAACGATTGAGGTGAATGCGTCACCCGAACCAGATCAACTACTACCAAACGGGGAGTGGAATTTTTTTTTACACACCAACGCAAGGACGATAAAAGACGAGTTGGTGGCAGAACTCGACCGACGTGGGCTGGACAGTGTGGGAACCGTGGAGGAGTTACGAAAACGGCTGTCGAGCGATATTAAGCGACATAAATCTTGCGAAGATTTACATACATTGGGGACACCCGTTAACAAAAGCAAAGAACTAGTACCGCCGCCACCGCTAGTCCCGCCTCAGCTGGTACCACCAGCAATAAACAACACACCGAATGCCGTGAGCCCCACAACCGAAGCACAGCGACCGTACGAAGCATGCGGCCACCGACCATCTGTAATTTACAGTCCGTCCGACGCTGACGTGTTGTATAAGGCGCGTTGGTGGAACGTCCGCTACGAGGGAAATAGCAACCCTCTAGAATTTCTAGAGCGAGTAGAGGAATTGGCAGAATGCTACCTGATACCGCTCAACCGCATTGTTCACAGCTTACCCGAACTCATGAAAGGTACCGCTCTGGTCTGGTACAGGAACAACAGACTGGGCAGACTTCAGCCAAGAACTGCGCCGATTCTTTTTACCGCGGCGGTACGCCACCAAGCACCTAGATCGTATACGCACTTATCGAGAGAAAGAAGCAAGGATTATATTACCGCTATCCAGGCTATGATGAGGTGGCAAGTGTCATTAACGAGGGCAGACAAACTCGATCGGATTAAGATTAGATTAAGATATTTTTATTAAACATTAAAGTAATATACAATTTTGATTTACAACTAAACTTATAACTAATATTAATATGTGTCGGCTCAACAATAGGGGCCCGACGTATTTACATTGTCTTTTTTTGGTATTGTTTATTTTTAAACAATATTTTTTACTACTTAATCTACTACATGTTTATTTTTAAGGTAATTAAATTTTAAACAATAATTTTAAAATAAAATAAAAATGAAATATTAAGCGGCGTATAAACAGGGCGAACTTCAGCCTCTGTAATATTGGTTGCCCGCCTTCTCGTAGAAGGAGACGTCTTGATTGTTAAAGATGTCATCGAATCTAGCATCAGTGAATCGCAAACTCGATCGGATATACGAGAATCTCCGTCCAGAGTACCGGCACTATATTAAGCGGCGAGATTTCACCACTCTGACAGCTCTCGCCGAGGACTTTGAGCAACTGAAAAGCGAGTTGCCCGCCACAAGGCAAATCATACAACCAACCGTACCACCATTTCGCCAGACCGCTCCGTACCAGCGACAGTCAACGCAGCCAATAGTACCGCCAGGCCGCTCCGCACCAGCAACCGTCAACGCAACCGTAAAGGCCGCTCCAGGCTGCTCGCATCACTGACGTACCAACAACCAGCGATTTACAGTCGTCACACCAACCACCAGTAGCGCCCCCAGCACCGGCGCAAGTCTATGATCGACGAACCTGCTGTTGGACGTGCGACAACCTGGACACCAAAGGCAAACCTGCCAACCAACGACTATTCTGTTCCTACTACGGTACAGACGGAGTCCAAAGTAGACACTGCAGATGTGCGGCGGGAAACGTCACCGGGCCGTCCAAGTCAGTGAGACGTTAGACGCCCCTATCACTAGCACTAGTCTCACATCGTATACACTACCGATCCGATTTGGCCAACTCCAGTATAGGGCAGTGATTGACACCGGCGCGGGAAGGTCATGTATTGGCAAAGCCATTAGGAAAATTTGCGTGGTCTAACGAATACCAGCCCGACCCATCAATATTACCTTTGCATTAGCCGATAAGTCTACCGTTGTCGCTCACCAGGCCTATACGCTCACTCTGAGCTGGGGAGACTGGACATTCAAACAAGAGTTTGCTTAAATTCCGAACCTAATGGACAAGCTCTTACTAGTAACAGATTTCTTGGCTAGGCATAATTTTACAATCAACCGAGGCAGCGAAGTCATAACAGACCAAGCTGAACCGAATATACCGATACTCCGTAGTCCGTAGTAGAGAACAGCTGGACATATTCCTAGCCGAAGAATTACCGAAATTTGAAAACTTTTAAGGCTTAACCACCATCACCGAGCATGAGATTCGCTGAAAGCACTACCGGTCATTTAAACAAAGGTATATGCCCAGAAATCCAGCGATGCAAGCGGTCATCAACAGCGAAATCGACCAGCTAAACATAGAGGGCAAAATAGAACTGTCGAATAGCCCTTATAGCTCGCCGATAGTGTTGGTGAAAAAGAAACAAGGCACGTGGAGGTTGACTACCGCCAGTTGAACGAAGTATCAATAAAGGACACCTACCCCATCGCACAAATTCAGCACATATTGGACTAATTGAAAGGAGCCAAGTACATATCTACCATCGACTTGAAACAAGGGTACTGGCAGATCCCACTAAAGTCCAGCAGTCGGCCATATACCGCCTTTACTGTGCCAGGACGAGGTTTGTTCCAATGGAAAGTTATGCCAATCTGGCTACACTCCGCACCAGCCACGTTTCAGCGTCTGCTCGACCGAATAATTAGTCCAGAGCTAGAACCTTTCGCGTTCGCATACTTGGATGATATCATCGTAATCGGCAGCACCTTCTCAGAGCACATGACTGCACTCACAGAAGTGTTTCGTCTGCTGAAGCTATCTCAGTTGAAAATCAATCCAGAAAAATGTGAGTTCGGCCGTTCCGAAATGCGATATTTGGGACATATGGTCAATCAGAGTGGCATACATACCGATCCGAATAAAATCGATGCGATCCGAACTTTGATAGCTCCACGAAACGTTAAAGAGCTCCGCCGAATACTTGGAATTGCTTCGTGGTATCGACGGATTGTCCCAAACTTCTCGACAATAGCCTCGCCCCTCACGAAGTGGTTAAGGAAAAAGCAAAAGTGGATGTGGGAAACCGCGCAAGAGGAAGCGTTCCAGACGCTGAAAGGAAAACTAATAGAAGCTGCGATACTCGCATGTCCAGATTTCTCGAAGTCATTCTTGCTTCAGAACGATGCCAGCACCGAGGGACTTGACGCCTTACTGTCCCAATCGATCGAAAATCAAGAGCGAGTGATTGCTTATGCCAGTCGTACTCTCAACGATGCAGAGCGGAATTACTCGGTTACCGAGAAGGAGTGTCTCGCTGTCGT
The DNA here is from genome assembly GCA_947095585.1 of Nephrocerus scutellatus. Classification (NCBI taxonomy): domain Eukaryota; kingdom Metazoa; phylum Arthropoda; class Insecta; order Diptera; family Pipunculidae; genus Nephrocerus; species Nephrocerus scutellatus. The sequence continues at coordinate 79,385,444 of OX352762.1, read as the reverse complement.
ATGGGGTATACGCAAGATGCGACCCTATTTAGAGGGATACAATTTCATAATCCACACCGACCACCACTCGCTCCAATGGTTGCACTGGTAAAAGGAAAACCTGAATAGTCGGAATACCAGATCACCGACAACACCCTGTACCGACACATCTACAATCCGACATGCTACACCGAAGCCGCATCATCCGCCTGGAAAATGTGTGTACCGAAACCATTGCGACAGCAAATATTACACGAAAACCATACGGATGTGACCACTAGTCTGTAGGGATCGCAAAGACCATAGCCCGAGTCGCTCAGTGCTACTGCTGGCCAGGATTATTTCGAGGTGTTGCCCGCTTTGTCCGTAGCTGTCCGACATGTATACAGCATAAAGTTCCCGCCACAAAGCCAGCAGGGCAGATGCACATGACCGTCACGAATCATCGATGGGAAGTGGTCTGTTCGGATGTTATTGGTCCACCGTCACGATCAAATAAAGGAAATACAGTAATCCTAGTGTTCCATGACAAGTTCATTAAATGGACAGAGTTCGTGGCACTACGAGATGCAACCACACCCACGCTTATCAAATGGTTCCGAGAAAGAATCTTGAGTCGGCTGGCCCAAGAAACTGATCACCGACAACGGAACGCAGTATCGTAGTGCACAATTTCAGAAGCTGTTAAGTGAACTACAGATCAGCAGATATTCACCCCACCATATACACCGCAGGCAAACCCAACAGAAAGAATGAACCGAGTGATAAAAACTATGGTCGCCCAGTACGTAGAGCAAGACCACCGGAAATGGGACGAACATCTAATGCTAGCCATCAACACCAGCTGCCATGAAACAACCGGATACTTCGCAGCGTACCTCAACTATGGACGAGAGCTTCGCCTCGCACATATTAAAGATTGTAAGCAACTACCATGTACCCCAACCGAAAATAGTCAACCCTTGGGTATAGTCAAACAATCACCAGTTGGTAGAAGAAGCCACCACCGTCCACCCGACCGCTCAAGAGCCGAAAGCTGATGATTTTGCGCAAAGTGGCTCCACAGCACGTGGACACATCATCCACATCAGAGCGAAAGTCCACTATGGTACCAAGGGCGCTCTTACCAGTGACTAGGACCATACCGCATGTCACCCTCGACATTCAGTCGGTCACCGTAAAGAGCCCACCCAGCTCGTCAACCGCCACCGCCACCGCTAAAGCAACCGCCGCCGCTCCAGTTATCGCTACCACCGACGCCGCTACAGCCACCGCTACCATCACTCCAGTCCCCACCACCACGAGCGAACATGTTAGCCAGAACAGGCCAAACAACAACAGCCCAGAGCCGTCAACCGCCCCGCCGGCACAAACCCGACGACCATTATCCGGTTTCACTATAGTCGACCGAAACCAGGCATGCGACGTGAACAGGTTCAATGGTTACCTAATACCCTTAACACGGCCGCAGACCACCAACCGGAAGAGAAGATTCCGAGTATCAGGCCCCAATGTAAGCATTAGTAACATATGTGTAAAATTCCCTGAAATAAAGGGTGTTTTTTAAGGAGGTTTGTTTTTCCGATAGATGTCGTTTTATTTTATGACAGTTGTTTTGACAGCTCAAAGTGGCATTTCTACTCAGTATTGTTTGGCAAATCATTATGAATAGGTTAACTCCAGAACAACGTTTTCAAATCGTGGAAATTTATTTTCAAAATCAGTGTTCAATTAAAAATGTTTATAGAGCACTTCGTGAATTTTATGGTGCACATAATCGTCCGTCAGAGACCACCATAAAGAACGTAATTACCAAATTTCGGTCTACATTCACTCTTTTGGATGCCAAGCCACCGACAAGAATGAGAAGAGTTCGTACAGAAGAAAATATTGCTGTCGTTGAGGCCAGTGTCGAAGAAAACGACAATTTATCGATTCGTCGTCGTGCTCAGCAAATTGGACTTTGTCCATCGACTTTATGGAAAATTTTACGTAAAGATTTGGGTTTGGTGCCATACAAAATTCAATTGGAGCAAAGATAATCCACACGCCGTTCAAGAATTACCAATGCATCCTGATAAATGTACTGTTTGGTGCGGTCTATGGGCTGGTGGGATCATCGGTCCATATTTCTTTAAAAATGAGGAAGGACGACGCGTTACCGTGAATGGAAATCGATACAGAACCATGTTAAATGAGTTTTTGTTGTCAAATCTTGAAGATATGGATATGGATGAAATGTGGTTTCAACAAGATGGTGCCACTTGCCATACAGCACGTGAAACAATCTACTTATTGAAAGAAACTTTCAACGACAACATTATTTCGAGAAATGGTCCGGTGAATTGGCCTCCGCGTTCGTGCGATTTGACGCCACTCGATTACTTTTTGTGGGGATACGTGAAGTCATTGGTTTATGTGGATAAACCTCAATCGATTGACGCTTTGGAAACCAATATTCAACGTGTCATTGCTGACATACGCCCTCAAATGCTTGAAAAAGTGCCGGAAAATTTGACCTCCAGAATGACATTTGTGAAAAATAGTCGTGGTAGCCATATGCCAGAAATTGTGTTTAAATGTTAAATGCCAAAAAATTATCTACCAAATAAAAAAAAATTTTGGTCATTTCATAATTTTATATGTGTTTTATTCAAAAAAAAAATCGGCAACCTCTTAAAAAAACACCCGTTATATATATAATCAACCGGTATCCGTCCTTAGATATAAACATGCTCTCTTCTCTTTCCCACCAGAAGTAGGAGGGGAATGTAACGAAGTCGATTTAAATCGACTACGTCACACACCATACGAATAATGTCCGAAACTTCCGTCCGCCAAAACACAACAAACACAGCATGCATATACGCACAACCGAACGCAATACAGTGCGCCATACTGCATAAGCAAAATGCAGCCGACGTGGACAAGCAGGCAATTAAGTACAACACACTTGATACACACCATGCAGTCGACGAGTTGTTGCTGGCGCGCACCATAGAATGTCTCGTATATGCCAAGGCGCTTCATGCAGGCGAATATACTAGGTCGTATACACGAATTTCAACGTGGCAATACAGCATTCAATATATACTGGCTCGCATATACGAAGCCAAGTATATGGTAGGATTTAGCTTGTAAATTGCAAGCACTGGTCCACATGTCGCCATACAAATTCTCATGTACGAATTTATGTACCTACTGGAATTTGAATTCTGATTGTAAGTAATCATATAATTCCTACCGAGTTCTTGTATCAAAGTAATGACATGGGGACCAGAAACACTAGCAAAGGAGTCTACTGCGAAAGGAAACTACTGCGACCGGAGTAGCATCTCGGGGTTTTGCACGAACCACTTGCTAGCGAAATTCGTGGTAAATTGCAACGCACTGATTGATTTATATTCACTCTGCCTTGCTACTTTACCATACCATTCCATCCAAGCATCATTCCGCCGTATGCGACTGCATGAGCACTGATTGATTTATATTCACTCTGCTCATTCAGTACATTCGCGCTGTGAAACAGGCACTGAATGATTTATATTCACTCTGCCTTGTGAAGCGGTGCTGCACTATTCGTACCGAAGTCCGAATTTTCCCGGCATAAGTGACTGAGTGGGTTCTGATTCACTCTAATCATTTCAGCTCACTTCAGTTTGCACACTCGCCGAGGAACTGCCTGATTTATATTCACTCTGCCTCGACAATAGTGGTGCACCGTTTGTACCGATGTACAAACGCCCCGAGTGAGGTCCGACTGTGCTCTCTTCAATACATACGCGCACTTGGCCAGGCACTGATTGATTTATATTCACTCTGCCCTGGTCGTGGTGCCGCGCCTTCCGTAACGAAGTAGGAACACATTTGAGTGAGTACCCTACTCACTTAATATACCGAATCGTATTAGTGTACACGCTGTCCGATTAGCACCCCGTAAACACACCCCCTCCCCCGCACCCTTTTTTCCACCGTACGTAGCATTATTATAAGTAGTATCATTGTAAGAAATAGCTTAGTTTAGCCGACGTTGTAAACACATGAAATCTTCGCTGAAAATAAAATAATATATGTGGAAAACGAAACCAACATCTTCACTCTTTTAATTTGTAACACCCCACAACACGAACCCTGGGTGACCGGCGAGCTTCACCCGAGCAAACACGTTTCAACTGATATATACCAGTTGGTTGGTCTTCGGCCATTCTGACCAGTATATCTTTCTTAGTGTTCGGTCTTCGGGTTTCGGTCGGTTAAAGGACTTTAAAAGTAGTAGTCCCTGCTCGGGCGCCAAACTTGTATCGAGTTTTCTCAGCTGAGGTATGACTAAACAGCTTCCAGGGTCCAAATAAAACGTTTCGGGTTACAAATTTTGTTTTTTGTATGTATTGTATGCCCACCGCGTATCTGTGGGTATCGGCACGTGTGGCATTAAACGACATGTCGGCATGTGCGGCATTAAACGAGCCAGAAATTATTGCAATGCCCATCTTCGGCAAGTCAAATTCGCCTACCACCAAAAATTGATCGTTGTCGATTCCACCGCTAATTTTTAACGACATTCCAGTTGTCAGGTCTAAAGATAAGTCAATCTGCGCGTTTTGCAGCGAGCTCCACGCTTTCAGCTTGTGCATTGCTGCCTCCTGCACCTCAGAGTATTGAACACTCTATGGGACATATATTCATTCGTACTCGTGCACTTGCTAGAGTTTTAAACGATCTCAACACTCACAAACCCGCTGGACCAGATGGTATTTCCACATAAGGTCTGAAGAGAAGTTCTTCTAAGCTGGCATCACCATTGCGTAAGCTTTCCATCTATCCTATTCTTCTGGACTATTCCCGAGAAGTTGAAAACAGCCTTTGTCCAGCCCATACTCAAAAAAGGCGAGCCGTCGTCTCCTTCTTCGTACCGACCCATAGCACTTACATCCATTCTTTCCAAGGTCATGGAAACGCTGATCAATTTTCAGCTCAAAACTAACGAAATCCTTAGTGATCGACAGTATGGATTTCGTGGGTTTCAAGTCTAATGTTTATTACTTATATGCTGGCGCTCCCCAGGGCTCTGTTTTGTCCCCGACACTCTTTCTCATTTTTATTAATGATCTTTTATCCGTGACATCTAGTCCAATTCACTCTTACGCTGACGACAGCACTCTCAGCTTCTCATATAAGTTTGAGGAACGTCCCTCCACTTCTCATGTGGAACTCAAACTAGTACGTATGTTAAGCACGTTAAATTCTGAACTTGACAGCAAAATACAAAGGGGAGAAATCAATCGAGTAGGATTTAATGCTTCCAAAACCCAATGCTGTCTTCTGCCGTCTAAGCCAATCCTAAATCCCATGACCTCATCCATAAATGGCACTTGCATCGAGGAAACTAAAAATCTCGCAATTCTCGGTATGTGAGTTAATGACAAGCTTTCTTGGAATGACCACATATTTACCGTCGCTAAAAATGCTGCGAAATGTTTAGGTTGTCTAGCCTGGTTCAAGAAATATTTCACTCCATCTGATCTGGCTACCATATACAAGGAATTTATTCGCCCTAAACTTGAGTACAATTGTCATATTTGGTCTGGTGCGCCTAAAACCACTTTGCATCAGCTAGATAGAATAAAAAACCGCGCGATAAAACTTATCGGTGACCCAAATATAGCGAAATCAAGAGATTCGCTTGAACACCGCAGGAACGTTTCCCGCTTGTCACTGTTTTATCGCTTCTTCTAACAGCGGTGCTCAAGAGAAATAGCCAGCCAGCGTAGTAGAGGCCCTATGACCCACAAGGGGATACAGGACATAAGAAGAAGAGCCACCTCTCCTTGAATTCAACCGCAATACTCGTGGCGCTCTAAATGCTCATCAGTTTATGTAGTGATTGCACTACATGTCGCCTCATCAAATCAACTCAACTTAAAATCAACTCTCCTAAATACGATTCTTCTTTCCCACGGCGTCAAATGTGTCACAATACCGAAAGTACGCTAAGCACGCTACAGCGCTCACTTTGCATGTCAAACACAAAAATTCCATGTTCATGAGCTCGTCACCCGATATCCGCTACATTCAATAGCATTCAAATATACATTCAATAGCATTCAAATATACATTCAATGCTGTGTATATACAGCACTGCAGCTATAACAAATAGCAATGCACATAATTCATGTGATCGTTCTGTGTTTAATGCTGTGTATATACGGCACTGCAGCTATAGCATTCACAATTGTTCCATACCGAATACAATGCTGTACGGCGGCGGATACACACAAAATCCAAAGTACAATTATGAATTGTAGGTATAGAGAGCAAGGGTGATATCCAGAGCCATTGACGAATGTAATGCTGATGCATTTATATTGCATTTATATTGTGTAATAATTTTCCCGTTTAATTGTTTAGCCTAATGTTATTGATATTGGGTAATAATTTAATTGCTTACGCAGTTAATAGTGCATCGCACTATATCTGGAGCATTAATTATTTGATTTATAATACATCAGAGCGAAAGTCCACTATGGTACCAAGGGCGCTCTTACCAGTGACTAGGACCATAACGCATGTCACCCTCGACATTCAGTCGGTCACCGTAAAGAGCCCACCCAGCTCGTCAACCGCCACCGCCACCGCTACAGCAACCGCCGCCGCTCCAGTTATCGCTACCACCGACGCCGCTACAGCCACCGCTACCACCACTCCAGTCCCCACCACCACGAGCGAACATGTTAGCCAGAACAGGCCAAAAAACAACAGCCCAGAGCCGTCAACAGCCCCGCCGGCACAAACCCGACGACCATTATCCGGTTTCACTATAGTCGACCGAAACCAGGCATGCGACGTGAACAGGTTCAATGGTTACCTAATACCCTTAACACGGCCGCAGACCACCAACCGGAAGAGAAGATTCCGAGTATCAGGCCCCAATGTAAGCATTAGTAACATATGTGTAAAATTCCCTGAAATATATATATAATCAACCGGTATCCGTCCTTAGATATAAACATGCTCTCTTCTCTTTCCCACCAGAAGTAGGAGGGGAATGTAACGAAGTCGATTTAAATCGACTACGTCACACACCATACGAATAATGTCCGAAACTTCCGTCCGCCAAAACACAACAAACACAGCATGCATATACGCACAACCGAACGCAATACAGTGCGCCATACTGCATAAGCAAAATGCAGCCGACGTGGACAAGCAGGCAATCAAGTACAACACACTTGATACACACCATGCAGTCGACGAGTTGTTGCTGGCGCGCACCATAGAATGTCTCGTATATGCCAAGGCGCTTCATGCAGGCGAATATACTAGGTCGTATACACGAATTTCAACGTGGCAATACAGCATTCAATATATACTGGCTCGCATATACGAAGCCAAGTATATGGTAGGATTTAGCTTGTAAATTGCAAGCACTGGTCCACATGTCGCCATACAAATTCTCATGTACGAATTTATGTACCTACTGGAATTTGAATTCTGATTGTAAGTAATCATATAATTCCTACCGAGTTCTTGTATCAAAGTAATGACATGGGGACCAGAAACACTAGCAAAGGAGTCTACTGCGAAAGGAAACTACTGCTACCGGAGTAGCATCTCGGGGTTTTGCACGAACCACTTGCTAGCGAAATTCGTGGTAAATTGCAACGCACTGATTGATTTATATTCACTCTGCCTTGCTACTTTACCATACCATTCCATCCAAGCATCATTCCGCCGTATGCGACTGCATGAGCACTGATTGATTTATATTCACTCTGCTCATTCAGTACATTCGCGCTGTGAAACAGGCACTGAATGATTTATATTCACTCTGCCTTGTGAAGCGGTGCTGCACTATTCGTACCGAAGTCCGAATTTTCCCGGCATAAGTGACTGAGTGGGTTCTGATTCACTCTAATCATTTCAGCTCACTTCAGTTTGCACACTCGCCGAGGAACTGCCTGATTTATATTCACTCTGCCTCGACAATAGTGGTGCACCGTTTGTACCGATGTACAAACGCCCCGAGTGAGGTCCGACTGTGCTCTCTTCAATACATACGCGCACTTGGCCAGGCACTGATTGATTTATATTCACTCTGCCCTGGTCGTGGTGCCGCGCCTTCCGTAACGAAGTAGGAACACATTTGAGTGAGTACCCTACTCACTTAATATACCGAATCGTATTAGTGTACACGCTGTCCGATTAGCACCCCGTAAACACACCCCCTCCCCCGCACCCTTTTTTCCACCGTACGTAGCATTATTATAAGTAGTATCATTGTAAGAAATAGCTTAGTTTAGCCGACGTTGTAAACACATGAAATCTTCGCTGAAAATAAAATAATATATGTGGAAAACGAAACCAACATCTTCACTCTTTTAATTTGTAACACCCCACAACACGAACCCTGGGTGACCGGCGAGCTTCACCCGAGCAAACACGTTTCAACTGATATATACCAGTTGGTTGGTCTTCGGCCATTCTGACCAGTATATCTTTCTTAGTGTTCGGTCTTCGGGTTTCGGTCGGTTAAAGGACTTTAAAAGTAGTAGTCCCTGCTCGGGCGCCAAACTTGTATCGAGTTTTCTCAGCTGAGGTATGACTAAACAGCTTCCAGGGTCCAAATAAAACGTTTCGGGTTACAAATTTTGTTTTTTGTATGTATTGTATGCCCACCGCGTATCTGTGGGTATCGGCACGTGTGGCATTAAACGACATGTCGGCATGTGCGGCATTAAACGAGCCAGAAATTATTGCAATGCCCATCTTCGGCAAGTCAAATTCGCCTACCACCAAAAATTGATCGTTGTCGATTCCACCGCTAATTTTTAACGACATTCCAGTTGTCAGGTCTAAAGATAAGTCAATCTGCGCGTTTTGCAGCGAGCTCCACGCTTTCAGCTTGTGCATTGCTGCCTCCTGCACCTCAGAGTATTGAACACTCTATGGGACATATATTCATTCGTACTCGTGCACTTGCTAGAGTTTTAAACGATCTCAACACTCACAAACCCGCTGGACCAGATGGTATTTCCACATAAGGTCTGAAGAGAAGTTCTTCTAAGCTGGCATCACCATTGCGTAAGCTTTCCATCTATCCTATTCTTCTGGACTATTCCCGAGAAGTTGAAAACAGCCTTTGTCCAGCCCATACTCAAAAAAGGCGAGCCGTCGTCTCCTTCTTCGTACCGACCCATAGCACTTACATCCATTCTTTCCAAGGTCATGGAAACGCTGATCAATTTTCAGCTCAAAACTAACGAAATCCTTAGTGATCGACAGTATGGATTTCGTGGGTTTCAAGTCTAATGTTTATTACTTATATGCTGGCGCTCCCCAGGGCTCTGTTTTGTCCCCGACACTCTTTCTCATTTTTATTAATGATCTTTTATCCGTGACATCTAGTCCAATTCACTCTTACGCTGACGACAGCACTCTCAGCTTCTCATATAAGTTTGAGGAACGTCCCTCCACTTCTCATGTGGAACTCAAACTAGTACGTATGTTAAGCACGTTAAATTCTGAACTTGACAGCAAAATACAAAGGGGAGAAATCAATCGAGTAGGATTTAATGCTTCCAAAACCCAATGCTGTCTTCTGCCGTCTAAGCCAATCCTAAATCCCATGACCTCATCCATAAATGGCACTTGCATCGAGGAAACTAAAAATCTCGCAATTCTCGGTATGTGAGTTAATGACAAGCTTTCTTGGAATGACCACATATTTACCGTCGCTAAAAATGCTGCGAAATGTTTAGGTTGTCTAGCCTGGTTCAAGAAATATTTCACTCCATCTGATCTGGCTACCATATACAAGGAATTTATTCGCCCTAAACTTGAGTACAATTGTCATATTTGGTCTGGTGCGCCTAAAACCACTTTGCATCAGCTAGATAGAATAAAAAACCGCGCGATAAAACTTATCGGTGACCCAAATATAGCGAAATCAAGAGATTCGCTTGAACACCGCAGGAACGTTTCCCGCTTGTCACTGTTTTATCGCTTCTTCTAACAGCGGTGCTCAAGAGAAATAGCCAGCCAGCGTAGTAGAGGCCCTATGACCCACAAGGGGATACAGGACATAAGAAGAAGAGCCACCTCTCCTTGAATTCAACCGCAATACTCGTGGCGCTCTAAATGCTCATCAGTTTATGTAGTGATTGCACTACATGTCGCCTCATCAAATCAACTCAACTTAAAATCAACTCTCCTAAATACGATTCTTCTTTCCCACGGCGTCAAATGTGTCACAATACCGAAAGTACGCTAAGCACGCTACAGCGCTCACTTTGCATGTCAAACACAAAAATTCCATGTTCATGAGCTCGTCACCCGATATCCGCTACATTCAATAGCATTCAAATATACATTCAATAGCATTCAAATATACATTCAATGCTGTGTATATACAGCACTGCAGCTATAACAAATAGCAATGCACATAATTCATGTGATCGTTCTGTGTTTAATGCTGTGTATATACGGCACTGCAGCTATAGCATTCACAATTGTTCCATACCGAATACAATGCTGTACGGCGGCGGATACACACAAAATCCAAAGTACAATTATGAATTGTAGGTATAGAGAGCAAGGGTGATATCCAGAGCCATTGACGAATGTAATGCTGATGCATTTATATTGCATTTATATTGTGTAATAATTTTCCCGTTTAATTGTTTAGCCTAATGTTATTGATATTGGGTAATAATTTAATTGCTTACGCAGTTAATAGTGCATCGCACTATATCTGGAGCATTAATTATTTGATTTATAATACATCAGAGCGAAAGTCCACTATGGTACCAAGGGCGCTCTTACCAGTGACTAGGACCATAACGCATGTCACCCTCGACATTCAGTCGGTCACCGTAAAGAGCCCACCCAGCTCGTCAACCGCCACCGCCACCGCTACAGCAACCGCCGCCGCTCCAGTTATCGCTACCACCGACGCCGCTACAGCCACCGCTACCACCACTCCAGTCCCCACCACCACGAGCGAACATGTTAGCCAGAACAGGCCAAAAAACAACAGCCCAGAGCCGTCAACAGCCCCGCCGGCACAAACCCGACGACCATTATCCGGTTTCACTATAGTCGACCGAAACCAGGCATGCGACGTGAACAGGTTCAATGGTTACCTAATACCCTTAACACGGCCGCAGACCACCAACCGGAAGAGAAGATTCCGAGTATCAGGCCCCAATGTAAGCATTAGTAACATATGTGTAAAATTCCCTGAAATATATATATAATCAACCGGTATCCGTCCTTAGATATAAACATGCTCTCTTCTCTTTCCCACCAGAAGTAGGAGGGGAATGTAACGAAGTCGATTTAAATCGACTACGTCACACACCATACGAATAATGTCCGAAACTTCCGTCCGCCAAAACACAACAAACACAGCATGCATATACGCACAACCGAACGCAATACAGTGCGCCATACTGCATAAGCAAAATGCAGCCGACGTGGACAAGCAGGCAATCAAGTACAACACACTTGATACACACCATGCAGTCGACGAGTTGTTGCTGGCGCGCACCATAGAATGTCTCGTATATGCCAAGGCGCTTCATGCAGGCGAATATACTAGGTCGTATACACGAATTTCAACGTGGCAATACAGCATTCAATATATACTGGCTCGCATATACGAAGCCAAGTATATGGTAGGATTTAGCTTGTAAATTGCAAGCACTGGTCCACATGTCGCCATACAAATTCTCATGTACGAATTTATGTACCTACTGGAATTTGAATTCTGATTGTAAGTAATCATATAATTCCTACCGAGTTCTTGTATCAAAGTAATGACATGGGGACCAGAAACACTAGCAAAGGAGTCTACTGCGAAAGGAAACTACTGCTACCGGAGTAGCATCTCGGGGTTTTGCACGAACCACTTGCTAGCGAAATTCGTGGTAAATTGCAACGCACTGATTGATTTATATTCACTCTGCCTTGCTACTTTACCATACCATTCCATCCAAGCATCATTCCGCCGTATGCGACTGCATGAGCACTGATTGATTTATATTCACTCTGCTCATTCAGTACATTCGCGCTGTGAAACAGGCACTGAATGATTTATATTCACTCTGCCTTGTGAAGCGGTGCTGCACTATTCGTACCGAAGTCCGAATTTTCCCGGCATAAGTGACTGAGTGGGTTCTGATTCACTCTAATCATTTCAGCTCACTTCAGTTTGCACACTCGCCGAGGAACTGCCTGATTTATATTCACTCTGCCTCGACAATAGTGGTGCACCGTTTGTACCGATGTACAAACGCCCCGAGTGAGGTCCGACTGTGCTCTCTTCAATACATACGCGCACTTGGCCAGGCACTGATTGATTTATATTCACTCTGCCCTGGTCGTGGTGCCGCGCCTTCCGTAACGAAGTAGGAACACATTTGAGTGAGTACCCTACTCACTTAATATACCGAATCGTATTAGTGTACACGCTGTCCGATTAGCACCCCGTAAACACACCCCCTCCCCCGCACCCTTTTTTCCACCGTACGTAGCATTATTATAAGTAGTATCATTGTAAGAAATAGCTTAGTTTAGCCGACGTTGTAAACACATGAAATCTTCGCTGAAAATAAAATAATATATGTGGAAAACGAAACCAACATCTTCACTCTTTTAATTTGTAACACCCCACAACACGAACCCTGGGTGACCGGCGAGCTTCACCCGAGCAAACACGTTTCAACTGATATATACCAGTTGGTTGGTCTTCGGCCATTCTGACCAGTATATCTTTCTTAGTGTTCGGTCTTCGGGTTTCGGTCGGTTAAAGGACTTTAAAAGTAGTAGTCCCTGCTCGGGCGCCAAACTTGTATCGAGTTTTCTCAGCTGAGGTATGACTAAACAGCTTCCAGGGTCCAAATAAAACGTTTCGGGTTACAAATTTTGTTTTTTGTATGTATTGTATGCCCACCGCGTATCTGTGGGTATCGGCACGTGTGGCATTAAACGACATGTCGGCATGTGCGGCATTAAACGAGCCAGAAATTATTGCAATGCCCATCTTCGGCAAGTCAAATTCGCCTACCACCAAAAATTGATCGTTGTCGATTCCACCGCTAATTTTTAACGACATTCCAGTTGTCAGGTCTAAAGATAAGTCAATCTGCGCGTTTTGCAGCGAGCTCCACGCTTTCAGCTTGTGCATTGCTGCCTCCTGCACCTCAGAGTATTGAACACTCTATGGGACATATATTCATTCGTACTCGTGCACTTGCTAGAGTTTTAAACGATCTCAACACTCACAAACCCGCTGGACCAGATGGTATTTCCACATAAGGTCTGAAGAGAAGTTCTTCTAAGCTGGCATCACCATTGCGTAAGCTTTCCATCTATCCTATTCTTCTGGACTATTCCCGAGAAGTTGAAAACAGCCTTTGTCCAGCCCATACTCAAAAAAGGCGAGCCGTCGTCTCCTTCTTCGTACCGACCCATAGCACTTACATCCATTCTTTCCAAGGTCATGGAAACGCTGATCAATTTTCAGCTCAAAACTAACGAAATCCTTAGTGATCGACAGTATGGATTTCGTGGGTTTCAAGTCTAATGTTTATTACTTATATGCTGGCGCTCCCCAGGGCTCTGTTTTGTCCCCGACACTCTTTCTCATTTTTATTAATGATCTTTTATCCGTGACATCTAGTCCAATTCACTCTTACGCTGACGACAGCACTCTCAGCTTCTCATATAAGTTTGAGGAACGTCCCTCCACTTCTCATGTGGAACTCAAACTAGTACGTATGTTAAGCACGTTAAATTCTGAACTTGACAGCAAAATACAAAGGGGAGAAATCAATCGAGTAGGATTTAATGCTTCCAAAACCCAATGCTGTCTTCTGCCGTCTAAGCCAATCCTAAATCCCATGACCTCATCCATAAATGGCACTTGCATCGAGGAAACTAAAAATCTCGCAATTCTCGGTATGTGAGTTAATGACAAGCTTTCTTGGAATGACCACATATTTACCGTCGCTAAAAATGCTGCGAAATGTTTAGGTTGTCTAGCCTGGTTCAAGAAATATTTCACTCCATCTGATCTGGCTACCATATACAAGGAATTTATTCGCCCTAAACTTGAGTACAATTGTCATATTTGGTCTGGTGCGCCTAAAACCACTTTGCATCAGCTAGATAGAATAAAAAACCGCGCGATAAAACTTATCGGTGACCCAAATATAGCGAAATCAAGAGATTCGCTTGAACACCGCAGGAACGTTTCCCGCTTGTCACTGTTTTATCGCTTCTTCTAACAGCGGTGCTCAAGAGAAATAGCCAGCCAGCGTAGTAGAGGCCCTATGACCCACAAGGGGATACAGGACATAAGAAGAAGAGCCACCTCTCCTTGAATTCAACCGCAATACTCGTGGCGCTCTAAATGCTCATCAGTTTATGTAGTGATTGCACTACATGTCGCCTCATCAAATCAACTCAACTTAAAATCAACTCTCCTAAATACGATTCTTCTTTCCCACGGCGTCAAATGTGTCACAATACCGAAAGTACGCTAAGCACGCTACAGCGCTCACTTTGCATGTCAAACACAAAAATTCCATGTTCATGAGCTCGTCACCCGATATCCGCTACATTCAATAGCATTCAAATATACATTCAATAGCATTCAAATATACATTCAATGCTGTGTATATACAGCACTGCAGCTATAACAAATAGCAATGCACATAATTCATGTGATCGTTCTGTGTTTAATGCTGTGTATATACGGCACTGCAGCTATAGCATTCACAATTGTTCCATACCGAATACAATGCTGTACGGCGGCGGATACACACAAAATCCAAAGTACAATTATGAATTGTAGGTATAGAGAGCAAGGGTGATATCCAGAGCCATTGACGAATGTAATGCTGATGCATTTATATTGCATTTATATTGTGTAATAATTTTCCCGTTTAATTGTTTAGCCTAATGTTATTGATATTGGGTAATAATTTAATTGCTTACGCAGTTAATAGTGCATCGCACTATATCTGGAGCATTAATTATTTGATTTATAATACATCAGAGCGAAAGTCCACTATGGTACCAAGGGCGCTCTTACCAGTGACTAGGACCATAACGCATGTCACCCTCGACATTCAGTCGGTCACCGTAAAGAGCCCACCCAGCTCGTCAACCGCCACCGCCACCGCTACAGCAACCGCCGCCGCTCCAGTTATCGCTACCACCGACGCCGCTACAGCCACCGCTACCACCACTCCAGTCCCCACCACCACGAGCGAACATGTTAGCCAGAACAGGCCAAAAAACAACAGCCCAGAGCCGTCAACAGCCCCGCCGGCACAAACCCGACGACCATTATCCGGTTTCACTATAGTCGACCGAAACCAGGCATGCGACGTGAACAGGTTCAATGGTTACCTAATACCCTTAACACGGCCGCAGACCACCAACCGGAAGAGAAGATTCCGAGTATCAGGCCCCAATGTAAGCATTAGTAACATATGTGTAAAATTCCCTGAAATATATATATAATCAACCGGTATCCGTCCTTAGATATAAACATGCTCTCTTCTCTTTCCCACCAGAAGTAGGAGGGGAATGTAACGAAGTCGATTTAAATCGACTACGTCACACACCATACGAATAATGTCCGAAACTTCCGTCCGCCAAAACACAACAAACACAGCATGCATATACGCACAACCGAACGCAATACAGTGCGCCATACTGCATAAGCAAAATGCAGCCGACGTGGACAAGCAGGCAATCAAGTACAACACACTTGATACACACCATGCAGTCGACGAGTTGTTGCTGGCGCGCACCATAGAATGTCTCGTATATGCCAAGGCGCTTCATGCAGGCGAATATACTAGGTCGTATACACGAATTTCAACGTGGCAATACAGCATTCAATATATACTGGCTCGCATATACGAAGCCAAGTATATGGTAGGATTTAGCTTGTAAATTGCAAGCACTGGTCCACATGTCGCCATACAAATTCTCATGTACGAATTTATGTACCTACTGGAATTTGAATTCTGATTGTAAGTAATCATATAATTCCTACCGAGTTCTTGTATCAAAGTAATGACATGGGGACCAGAAACACTAGCAAAGGAGTCTACTGCGAAAGGAAACTACTGCTACCGGAGTAGCATCTCGGGGTTTTGCACGAACCACTTGCTAGCGAAATTCGTGGTAAATTGCAACGCACTGATTGATTTATATTCACTCTGCCTTGCTACTTTACCATACCATTCCATCCAAGCATCATTCCGCCGTATGCGACTGCATGAGCACTGATTGATTTATATTCACTCTGCTCATTCAGTACATTCGCGCTGTGAAACAGGCACTGAATGATTTATATTCACTCTGCCTTGTGAAGCGGTGCTGCACTATTCGTACCGAAGTCCGAATTTTCCCGGCATAAGTGACTGAGTGGGTTCTGATTCACTCTAATCATTTCAGCTCACTTCAGTTTGCACACTCGCCGAGGAACTGCCTGATTTATATTCACTCTGCCTCGACAATAGTGGTGCACCGTTTGTACCGATGTACAAACGCCCCGAGTGAGGTCCGACTGTGCTCTCTTCAATACATACGCGCACTTGGCCAGGCACTGATTGATTTATATTCACTCTGCCCTGGTCGTGGTGCCGCGCCTTCCGTAACGAAGTAGGAACACATTTGAGTGAGTACCCTACTCACTTAATATACCGAATCGTATTAGTGTACACGCTGTCCGATTAGCACCCCGTAAACACACCCCCTCCCCCGCACCCTTTTTTCCACCGTACGTAGCATTATTATAAGTAGTATCATTGTAAGAAATAGCTTAGTTTAGCCGACGTTGTAAACACATGAAATCTTCGCTGAAAATAAAATAATATATGTGGAAAACGAAACCAACATCTTCACTCTTTTAATTTGTAACACCCCACAACACGAACCCTGGGTGACCGGCGAGCTTCACCCGAGCAAACACGTTTCAACTGATATATACCAGTTGGTTGGTCTTCGGCCATTCTGACCAGTATATCTTTCTTAGTGTTCGGTCTTCGGGTTTCGGTCGGTTAAAGGACTTTAAAAGTAGTAGTCCCTGCTCGGGCGCCAAACTTGTATCGAGTTTTCTCAGCTGAGGTATGACTAAACAGCTTCCAGGGTCCAAATAAAACGTTTCGGGTTACAAATTTTGTTTTTTGTATGTATTGTATGCCCACCGCGTATCTGTGGGTATCGGCACGTGTGGCATTAAACGACATGTCGGCATGTGCGGCATTAAACGAGCCAGAAATTATTGCAATGCCCATCTTCGGCAAGTCAAATTCGCCTACCACCAAAAATTGATCGTTGTCGATTCCACCGCTAATTTTTAACGACATTCCAGTTGTCAGGTCTAAAGATAAGTCAATCTGCGCGTTTTGCAGCGAGCTCCACGCTTTCAGCTTGTGCATTGCTGCCTCCTGCACCTCAGAGTATTGAACACTCTATGGGACATATATTCATTCGTACTCGTGCACTTGCTAGAGTTTTAAACGATCTCAACACTCACAAACCCGCTGGACCAGATGGTATTTCCACATAAGGTCTGAAGAGAAGTTCTTCTAAGCTGGCATCACCATTGCGTAAGCTTTCCATCTATCCTATTCTTCTGGACTATTCCCGAGAAGTTGAAAACAGCCTTTGTCCAGCCCATACTCAAAAAAGGCGAGCCGTCGTCTCCTTCTTCGTACCGACCCATAGCACTTACATCCATTCTTTCCAAGGTCATGGAAACGCTGATCAATTTTCAGCTCAAAACTAACGAAATCCTTAGTGATCGACAGTATGGATTTCGTGGGTTTCAAGTCTAATGTTTATTACTTATATGCTGGCGCTCCCCAGGGCTCTGTTTTGTCCCCGACACTCTTTCTCATTTTTATTAATGATCTTTTATCCGTGACATCTAGTCCAATTCACTCTTACGCTGACGACAGCACTCTCAGCTTCTCATATAAGTTTGAGGAACGTCCCTCCACTTCTCATGTGGAACTCAAACTAGTACGTATGTTAAGCACGTTAAATTCTGAACTTGACAGCAAAATACAAAGGGGAGAAATCAATCGAGTAGGATTTAATGCTTCCAAAACCCAATGCTGTCTTCTGCCGTCTAAGCCAATCCTAAATCCCATGACCTCATCCATAAATGGCACTTGCATCGAGGAAACTAAAAATCTCGCAATTCTCGGTATGTGAGTTAATGACAAGCTTTCTTGGAATGACCACATATTTACCGTCGCTAAAAATGCTGCGAAATGTTTAGGTTGTCTAGCCTGGTTCAAGAAATATTTCACTCCATCTGATCTGGCTACCATATACAAGGAATTTATTCGCCCTAAACTTGAGTACAATTGTCATATTTGGTCTGGTGCGCCTAAAACCACTTTGCATCAGCTAGATAGAATAAAAAACCGCGCGATAAAACTTATCGGTGACCCAAATATAGCGAAATCAAGAGATTCGCTTGAACACCGCAGGAACGTTTCCCGCTTGTCACTGTTTTATCGCTTCTTCTAACAGCGGTGCTCAAGAGAAATAGCCAGCCAGCGTAGTAGAGGCCCTATGACCCACAAGGGGATACAGGACATAAGAAGAAGAGCCACCTCTCCTTGAATTCAACCGCAATACTCGTGGCGCTCTAAATGCTCATCAGTTTATGTAGTGATTGCACTACATGTCGCCTCATCAAATCAACTCAACTTAAAATCAACTCTCCTAAATACGATTCTTCTTTCCCACGGCGTCAAATGTGTCACAATACCGAAAGTACGCTAAGCACGCTACAGCGCTCACTTTGCATGTCAAACACAAAAATTCCATGTTCATGAGCTCGTCACCCGATATCCGCTACATTCAATAGCATTCAAATATACATTCAATAGCATTCAAATATACATTCAATGCTGTGTATATACAGCACTGCAGCTATAACAAATAGCAATGCACATAATTCATGTGATCGTTCTGTGTTTAATGCTGTGTATATACGGCACTGCAGCTATAGCATTCACAATTGTTCCATACCGAATACAATGCTGTACGGCGGCGGATACACACAAAATCCAAAGTACAATTATGAATTGTAGGTATAGAGAGCAAGGGTGATATCCAGAGCCATTGACGAATGTAATGCTGATGCATTTATATTGCATTTATATTGTGTAATAATTTTCCCGTTTAATTGTTTAGCCTAATGTTATTGATATTGGGTAATAATTTAATTGCTTACGCAGTTAATAGTGCATCGCACTATATCTGGAGCATTAATTATTTGATTTATAATACATCAGAGCGAAAGTCCACTATGGTACCAAGGGCGCTCTTACCAGTGACTAGGACCATAACGCATGTCACCCTCGACATTCAGTCGGTCACCGTAAAGAGCCCACCCAGCTCGTCAACCGCCACCGCCACCGCTACAGCAACCGCCGCCGCTCCAGTTATCGCTACCACCGACGCCGCTACAGCCACCGCTACCACCACTCCAGTCCCCACCACCACGAGCGAACATGTTAGCCAGAACAGGCCAAAAAACAACAGCCCAGAGCCGTCAACAGCCCCGCCGGCACAAACCCGACGACCATTATCCGGTTTCACTATAGTCGACCGAAACCAGGCATGCGACGTGAACAGGTTCAATGGTTACCTAATACCCTTAACACGGCCGCAGACCACCAACCGGAAGAGAAGATTCCGAGTATCAGGCCCCAATGTAAGCATTAGTAACATATGTGTAAAATTCCCTGAAATATATATATAATCAACCGGTATCCGTCCTTAGATATAAACATGCTCTCTTCTCTTTCCCACCAGAAGTAGGAGGGGAATGTAACGAAGTCGATTTAAATCGACTACGTCACACACCATACGAATAATGTCCGAAACTTCCGTCCGCCAAAACACAACAAACACAGCATGCATATACGCACAACCGAACGCAATACAGTGCGCCATACTGCATAAGCAAAATGCAGCCGACGTGGACAAGCAGGCAATCAAGTACAACACACTTGATACACACCATGCAGTCGACGAGTTGTTGCTGGCGCGCACCATAGAATGTCTCGTATATGCCAAGGCGCTTCATGCAGGCGAATATACTAGGTCGTATACACGAATTTCAACGTGGCAATACAGCATTCAATATATACTGGCTCGCATATACGAAGCCAAGTATATGGTAGGATTTAGCTTGTAAATTGCAAGCACTGGTCCACATGTCGCCATACAAATTCTCATGTACGAATTTATGTACCTACTGGAATTTGAATTCTGATTGTAAGTAATCATATAATTCCTACCGAGTTCTTGTATCAAAGTAATGACATGGGGACCAGAAACACTAGCAAAGGAGTCTACTGCGAAAGGAAACTACTGCTACCGGAGTAGCATCTCGGGGTTTTGCACGAACCACTTGCTAGGGAAATTCGTGGTAAATTGCAACGCACTGATTGATTTATATTCACTCTGCCTTGCTACTTTACCATACCATTCCATCCAATCATCATTCCGCCGTATGCGACTGCATGAGCACTGATTGATTTATATTCACTCTGCTCATTCAGTTCATTCGCGCTGTCCGAATTTTCCCGGCATAAGTGACTGAGTGGGTTCTGATTCACTCTACTCATTTCAGCTCACTTCAGTTCGCACACTCGCCGAGGAACTGACTGATTTATATTCACTCTGTCTCGAAAATAGTGGTGCACCGTTTGTACCGATGTACAAACGCCCCGAGTGAGTTCCGACTGTACTCTCTTCAATACATACGCGCACTTGGCCAGGCACTGATTGATTTATATTCACTCCGCCCTGGTCGTGGTGCCGCGCCTTCCGTGCCGAAGTAGGAACACATTTGAGTGAGTACCCTACTCACTCAATATACCGAATCGTATTATTGGACACGCTGTCCGATTAGCACCCCGTTAACACACCCCCGTCCCCCCGCACCCTTTTTTACACCATACGTAGCATTATTATAAGTAGTATCATTGTAAGAAATAGCTTAGTTTAGCCGACGTTGTAAACACATGAAGTCTTCGCTGAAAATAAAATAATATATATGGAAAACGAAACCAACATCTTCACTCTTTTAATTTGTAACACCCCACAACACGAACCCTGGGTGACCGGCGAGCTTCACCCGAGCAAACACGTTTCAACTGATATATACCAACTGGTTCGTCTTCGGCCATTCTGACCAGTTTATCTTTCTTAGTGTTCGGTCTTCGGGTTTCGGTCGGTTAAAAGACTTTAAAAGTAGTAGTCCCTGCTCGGGCGCCAAACTTGTATCGAGTTTTCTCAGCTGAGGTATGACTAAGCAGCTTCCAGGGTCCAAATAAAACGTTTCGGGTTACAAATTTTGTTTTTTGTATGTATTGTATGCCCACCGCGTATCTGTGGGTATCGGCACGTGTGGCATTAAACGACATGTCGGCATGTGCGGCATTAAACGAGCCAGAAATTATTGCAATGCCCATCTTCGGCAAGTCAAATTCGCCTACCACCAAAAATTGATCGTTGTCGATTCCACCGCTCATTTATAACAACATTCCAGTTGTCAGGTCTATAGACAAGGCCAATCTGCGCATTTTGCAGCTAGCTCCACGCTTTCAGCTTGTGCATTGCTGCCTCCTGCACCTCAGAGTATTGAACACTCTATGGGACATATATTCATTCGTACTCGTGCACTTGCTAGAGTTTTAAACGATCTCAACACTCACAAACCCGCTGGACCAGATGGTATTTCCACATAAGGTCTGAAGAGAAGTTCTTCTAAGCTGGCATCACCATTGCGTAAGCTTTTCTATCTATCCTATTCTTCTGGACTATTCCCGAAAAGTTGAAAACAGCCTTTGTCCAGCCCATACTCAAAAAAGGCGAGCCGTCGTCTCCTTCTTCGTACCGACCCATAGCACTTACATCCATTCTTTCCAAGGTCATGGAAACGCTGATCAATTTTCAGCTCAAAACTAACGAAATCCTTAGCGACCGACAGTATGGATTTCGTGGGCAACGTTCTACTGGTAATTTGATGGTACATATATCTCACGGAACAGTGGAACCGATCTTTGGATTAATTTGGAGAAAGCAGAGCTGTTGCACTCGATATTTCTAAGGCATTTGACAGAGTTTGGCATCAAGCTCTTTTGTCAAAAATGCGTGCTTATGGAGTCGATGAAAAACTGCATCATTGGATTAGAAGCTATCTTTTGGACCGCTCAATTCAAGTTGTTTTGGACGGTTTCAAGTCTAAAGTTTATTACTTATATGGCGCTCCCCAGGGCTCTGTTTTGTCCCCGACACTCTTTCTCATTTTTATTAATGATCTTTTATCCGTGACATCTAGTCCAATTCACTCTTACGCTGACGACAGCACTCTCAGCTTCTCATATAAGTTTGAGGAACGTCCCTCCACTTCTCATGTGGAACTGAAACAAGTACGTATGTTAAGCACGTTAAATTCTGACAGCATAATACAAAGGGGAGAAATCAATCGAGTAGGATTTAATGCTTCCAAAACCCAATGCTGTCTTCTGCCGTCTAAGCCAATCCTAAATCCCATGACCTCATCCATAAATGGCACTTGCATCGAGGAAACTAAAAATCTCGCAATTCTCGGTATGTGAGTTAATTACAAGCTTTCTTGGAATGACCACATATTTACCGTCGCTAAAAATGCTGCGAAATGTTTAGGTTGTCTAGCCTGGTTCAAGAAATATTTCACACCCTCTGATCTGGCTACCATATACAAGGAATTTATTCTCCCTAAACTTGAGTACAATTGTCATATTTGGTCTGGTGCGCCTAAAACCACTTGGCATCAGCTAGATAGAATAAAAAACCGCGCGATAAAACTTATCGGTGACCCAAATATAGCGAAATTAAGAGATTCGCTTGAACACCGCAGGAACGTTTCCCGCTTGTCACTGTTTTATCGCTTCTTCTAACAGCGGTGCTCAAGAGAAATAGCCAGCCAGCGTAGTAGAGGCCCTATGACCCACAAGGGGATACAGGACATAAGAAGAAGAGCCACCTCTCCTTGAATTCAACCGCAATACTCGTGGCGCTCTAAATGCTCATCAGTTTATGTAGTGATCGCACTACATGTCGCCTCATCAAATCAACTCAACTTAAAATCAACTCTCCTAAATACGATTCTTCTTTCCCACGGCGTCAAATGCGTCACAATACCGAAAGTACGCCAAGCACGCTACAGCGCTCACTTTGCATGTCAAACATAAAAATTCCATGTTCATGAGCTCGTCACCCGATATCCGCTACATTCAATAACATTCAAATATACATTCAATAGCATTCAAATATACATTCAATGCTGTGTATATACAGAACTGCAGCTATAACAAATAGCAATGCACATAATTCATGCGATCGTTCTGTGTTTAATGCTGTGTATATACGGCACTGCAGCTATAGCATTCACAATTGTTCAATACCGAATACAATGCTGTACGGCGGCGGATACGCACAAAATCCAAAGTACAATTATGAATTTTAGGTATAGAGAGCAAGGGTGATATCCAGAGCCATTGACGAATGTAATGCTGATGCATTTATATTGCATTTATATTGCATTTATATTGTGTAATAATTTTCCGGTTTCATTGTTTAGCCTTATATTATTGATATTGGGTAATAATTTAATTGCTTACGCAGTTAATAGTGCATCGCACTATATCTGGAGCATTAATTATTTGATTTATCGATATTGGGAAATATCGCATTTTCGTGAACTGCGTTGATTTGGGGACGAAGATCGTTTGAGCGTATAAAAAGGGAGTGAAATCCAGTTGAAAAGTCAGAGTTAATCCAATACGTTCTAGTAGAGGTCGCAGCCAAGCTGAAGACAGCGGGCCTCCCTAGAACTCATAATAATAAATAAAAATATATAAAGAGTTAATCTAAATTTTAAACGACGAACATTCTAGTAGAGGTCGCATTCACGCTAAGGACAGCGGGTCTCCCTAGGATTGTGAAATTATTAAACTATTAAAATATTAAAAACTATAAAATTAGCTAGTAGAGGTCGCAGCCACGCCTAAGACAGCGGGCCTCTCTGGTTATATATAACCAAAAATAAAATAAAGTACTAAAAATAAAAACAAATCTACTCAACTTAAAATCAACTCTCCTAAATACGATTCTTCTTTCCCACGGCGTCAAATGCGTCACAATACCGAAAGTACGCCAAGCACGCTACAGCGCTCACTTTGCATGTCAAACATAAAAATTCCATGTTCATGAGCTCGTCACCCGATATCCGCTACATTCAATAGCATTCAAATATACATTCAATGCTGTGTATATACAGCACTGCAGCTATAACAAATAGCAATGCACATAATTCATGCGATCGTTCTGTGTTTAATGCTGTGTATATACGGCACTGCAGCTATAGCATTCACAATTGTTCAATACCGAATACAATGCTTTAAGGCGGCGGATACACACAAAATCCAAAGTACAATTATGAATTGTAGGTATAGAGAGCAAGGGTGATATCCAGAGCCATTGACGAATGTAATGCTGATGCATTTATATTGCATTTATATTGTGTAATAATTTTCCGGTTTAATTGTTTAGCCTAATATTATTGATATTGGGTAATAATTTAATTGCTTACGCAGTTAATAGTGCATCTCACTATATCTGGAGCATTAATTATTTGATTTATCGATATTGGGAAATATCGCATTTCCGTGAACTGCGTTGATTTGGGGACGAAGATCGTTTGAGCGTATAAAAAGGGAGTGAAATCCAGTTGAAAAGTCAGAGTTAATCCAATACGTTCTAGTAGAGGTCGCAGCCAAGTTGAAGACAGCGGGCCTCCCTAGAACTCGTAATAATAAATAAAAATATATAAAGAGTTAATCTAAATTTTAAACGACGAACATTCTAGTAGAGGTCGCAGTCACGCTAAAGACAGCGGGTCTCCCTAGGATTGTGAAATTATTAAACTATTAAAAACTATAAAATTAGCTAGTAGAGGTCGCGGCTACGCCTAAGACAGCGGGCCTCTCTGGTAATATATAACCAAAAATAAAATAAAGTACTAAAAATAAAAACAAACGTTTTTTTTTCTTAATTAACTCTCCACCCCTAGTAACTCTTCCCTTGGTCGCACGAGGAAGCACGGTAACACACAATCGGCGTAAAACATTTGGTGGCAGCGGTGGGATCTACAAAAGATCTCTTACCAACACATATAAGCCAAAACTGAAGACCGCTCTTCTGATGCGTGCTGGAGCTATACACCAGCAAAGTAAACAAAAGTGAAAAGTGAAAGTAAATTTAGAAAGACCCGAAGACAGTAAGACCTTGCCAGCTTTAGAGCGTAGGCATTTGGCTAACATTCGGGCAGTGAAAGACCAGGCTGTAACTGCATCTTTAGGGCGCGAAGCCTGCCTGGCAAAAGCAACAGCAGCAGCAAGCAGCAGACAACAGCAGCAGAAATCGTCATTCAGCAGCAAGCACCGAAAACCACAGCAGCAGCAGCAGCAAGCAGCGATATCCAAATCAACAGTATCAGCAAGCATCGAAAACCACACCAACAGCAGCAGCAACAACAACAGCAGCAGCAAGCAGCAACATCCACAACACTCGCAACAAATCACCAGCAGCAGAACCATCGAAACATACAACAGCAGCAAGTAAAAGCAGCAAATTTAAGGTAGAGATGAGCAACCTTTTTAAAAAAAATATTTTTGGTGAATCTTGGGTTAATACTTTGTTGCAAACTTTTTTTTTTTTCCTCTCTCTTTACACCGATATTTTTTCGCGAAATTTGGGGTATAACTCCGATATTTTTTTCGCGACTTTTTGTTTTATTTTAGTATTTTTTCGCGAATTTTGGTTGTATCTGATATTTTCGCGAAATTTTTGCTGTGAATATTGTTTTTGTGTTTGGGCCAGTCAATTTATTTTTCCAAAATAAGTAGACCGGTCACTAGGCAATTTAGTAGACAGGCAAAAGCGATTGATTATACTAATTTGTCTTCAAATTTAAGTTTCTCGTCGGATTTGGAAGTTATTCCTGAAGAGGAGTCGTCCGACATGGACATAAAAATTAGTATTTCTAATCTTTACAACATCATACCCCTTTTTTATGGGAAGCAATCCGATTTGGCTAAATTCACGTCATGCGGTGATATTCTCTTCACCTCGGTAAAAGAGAGTAATGAACCCACATTTTTGGCCATTGTTAAGACAAGGGTCCCGCATTCGAGTTGACGCAGTTCAACTCACTTATGACTTGGGCAGCTCTCAAGGAGAACCTCGAGTCCGAATACAAGGAGGTAAAAACGCGTTCCTCTGCACACAATGAGCTGCTGACCACAAAGCAGAGATTCAAAGAATCGGTCAAGGAGTTTGGCGAACGGGTTTTTACGGCCCTAAACAATCTTAACTCCACCACCTTCAACACAACTCGCGATGAAACGGTTCGGGAATTCTTGGTGCAAGAAAACCGCCGACTAGCGATCCAGGTATTCGAAAACGGCCTGAAAAATGACCAAATTAGGCTTATAGCCAAGGCTTTCGGGGGAGCTGACCTAAAAAAGGTTATAGCTCATGCTGAGGGACATGCTGCACGCATAGATCACGCCCCACAAACTTTTCAAAATAAATTTGTTTCTCACAGAAATCCGCAAACAACTACATATTGTCAGACTTGCGGTAAGCCCGGTCACACGAGGAAAACGTGTTACCGGAATAATCAATTCCCAAATTTTTAGAGTAGGCCTCCTATTAAAAAGGAAGTGCAATTTCTTACTTGCAATTACTGCAGGAAGAGGAACCACACCGAGGCAAACTGTAGGTTACGGTTATCCAACCACAGGCCTCCACAAAATCCTTTTAGGAATGGCGATTCCACTCCTGTTTTCAGCGGAAACCATAATAGACCCGCATACACTGCAAAGCAGAATGATAGCCGTGATGTAAGGTATTCCAATGTTCTTGAATCGGGAAACGATGCCATTCGGGAGGAAACAATCGGCAATTCCTCTCGAATGACTGCGACAGCCGAGGTGTACCATCCCAAGAACTGAATTTCAGATTTTTCGTTTCGTTTTTTCCCGAGTTTAAGGAACCAACGATACGACTAAAATTCAGTCCTTAGGACAAGACATTTTCTACGTTTTTGATAGATACGGGTGCCGACGTTAGCCTAGTAAAAGAAAATAGGTATAATGAAAATACAATACATGGTGGCGACCTCTACACCATTACTACCATAGCCGGGGAATCGCTAAAGCCCCTTGGTTTGGTGTATGGTACCCTAGAGTTCAAGTCACCCGAACATACCCTTTTGTTAGATCACCCTTTTCATATACTTGATAATAAAATTAATTTCCCTTATGATGGAATTATTGGGAATGACTTTTTATCAAAATTTAAATGCGTAGTAGATTTCAAAAACGACACACTAGAAATTCCATTCAAACAAAGCCAAACGGAGGAAAACAAACCATTCCGTTCGGCAAACGAAAAAAATTTAAAAAACTTTGAGTCGCCATGCGAACTTCGATCTGATGATTCCAATTTCAACAGTAAAAAATTCAATAAAAACTTAGTCGAGCGTAAGACCAAGCAAAAAGACTTAGAGACAATAGATCCTAAGCAAAAACAAAAAGACTTAGAGACAATAGATCCTAAGCAAAACAAAAAAGACTTAGAGACAATAGATCCTAAGCAAAATCAAAAAGACTTAGAAAAAACTAAGCTTTCTTTAAAATTAACAGCAAACTTGGTAGACAGTAAATCTAAGAAAAATGAAAATAAAAATTGAAGCCAAAAAGAGCAAATGGAATCACAGAATGAAGATAAATTAACAAAAGGAAAGACTAAGTCAAAGGAAGTTAAGGTACAAGCGCAAAAATGTTTAATCCAACAAAGTGAGGTAATTGAAGTTTCTAAAAGTAAGCCTTCTATATATAGCGGATCTGGGGAAGTAGCTCTTCCAAAACCAGGACGTATTTTTGATGGAGCAAAACAGAACATCATGAGAACCGAACAAAAAGTTGTTGACCAGATTAACCTGCTCGAAGTACTCTGTTTTCTAAAGTCGCTTGTAATTGTGCAAATGACGTCGTCATTCGGAAGAAGCAGGTATCACCTGGGGTCTTTTTGGCCTCTTCCATCGCATAGTCAAGTGACAATTTTGCGAAAGTCTTACTCCTGAATATTAATGAATACCCAGTGCAGCTAAATGCGCACGATCTGAGTTTAGAATGGGATAACTTAGAAGAATTTAATTTTCTCTCAACAGATCCGGAAAACGATCCGGTATACAAGCGTCTAGAAAATCTGGAAAAGTTAGTGGACATAAGACATAATAAAGAAGAAAGATCTTCCATAGTCCAGATATGTCGCGAATTTAACGATTTGTTTTATTTAACTGGAGATAAGCTCACTTGTACCAATGCAGCTACGCACCAGATAATCACTGAAGTAGGTAAACCTCCTATCCATGTTCGACCGTATAGACTGCCAGAAACCAGTAGAGCTGAAATTAATAAACAGGTAGACGAATTGCTCGAAAATGATATTATCAAGAAGAAGATCGGGAAAAGACAGCGTTCAGCACTCCCACTGGTCATTGGGAGTATAACCAATTGACAATGGGTATGAAAAACGCTCCCGCCACTTTCCAACAAAAAAAAAAAAAGAGGCGGTAAAAACTTATCCAAGGCCAAAGATATCAAAGCATTTTTGGGATTTGTAGGATACTACCGAAGATTTATTCCTCAGTTTGCCCTGATAGCTAAACCGCTAAATAACTTGTTGAAAAAGAACATAGATTTCTAATGGGATGCTTTATGTGAAGAAGCTTTTGTCATTTTAAAAGAAAAGATAATCTCCTCACCAATATTAATTTACCCAGATTTCAAAGAAAAATTTCTTATCACTACCGATGCAAGTGATTTTGCAATAGGAGCCGTATTCTCCCAAGGCAAAATAGGCCAAGACAAGCCTATATATTACTTCAGCCGTACCCTAAATGTTGCTGAAACAAAATATACCACTACCGAAAAGGAGTTATTAGCAATAATATTTGCAGTCAAGCAATTCCGTCCTTACGTCTACTGTAGAAAATTTACAATTCTCACGGATCACAGGCCGCTTCAATGACTGTTAAACCTTAAAGATCCTACATCAAGATTGGCACGATGGCGTATTTCACTAGAGGAATATGAATATGAAATTATATACAAGCCAGGCAAATGTAATGTCAATGCCGATGCACTCAGTCGCATCCCTGGAAACACACAAAATGACACAATCAATTGAAAAGTTTTAGTCACTACTAGGAGGAAAAATAAACAGCAAAACCTCGATGAAATAATCGTAGTAGGAAGCGAGAAAGTTGAGCCTCCACCGACTGAATGTACTATAATTAAGACTTGTAAGCCCATAATGTTAGCCGAAAACAATTCTCCGATCCAGATCTTTTTTCTACCTCGCGAAACACGATAAGAGGAAACTTTATTTAGGAATATTTCGGGGTATACTCGCCCCAATCCTAATGAATTAAAAATATTTCCTCATGCAACAAAATCGTCAACGTACGTTATCACCTCTTTGCCCTTGCACTTACGGAAAAGGCTACTTTAGAAAAACATATTATTCAGATCCGAAATTTTTGTCAAAAAAAAAGTCAAAAGTATCGATATATCCATTCCTCCCCAAGAACCATTTTTTGATTATTTAAAAGCCTCTATAATGCGGGCAATTTCCCAAACAAAACTTGATATTTATTTGTATTCGGACAACCGAATCATTCTCACCGATCCACAAGAGATCGAAAAATTTTTGCATGACTTTCATAATTCACCTTTAGGAGGTCACCAAGGAGCCTCTAGAACACTTAAACGTCTCAGAACAAGATATTATTGGCCTACTTTGGTCAAAGACACAAAGGAATTCGTTCGAAAATGCGAATCCTGCCAAAGAAACAAGTTAAGGCAAAATCCACGAATTCCAATGAAAGTCACGACAACTAGCACAAGTCCAATCGAGCGTGTAGCTTTGGACATTGTCGGGCCACTTCCAACTAGTTATAAGGATAACAAATATATACCTACCTTTCAGGACGATTTGACAAAGTTCACTGAAGCTATGCCTCTTCCAAACGCTGAAGCTTCAACTGTGGCGCGTTGTTTCATCGAAAAAATAATATGTCGTTTTGGACCACCTGATGCGATATTAACTGATCAAGGTACTAATTTCTTGAGTAACCCTTTTAAGGAGGTTTGTAAGCTTTTAAAAATCAAAAAGATACAGACGACTCCATATCATCCGCAAACGAACGGAGCTTTAGAGCGTAGCCACAGAACGCTAGCCAACTTTCATGGGACACTTGGTTACCATATTCAATGTTTGTATATAACACGACACCTCATAGCAGTACAAAGTTTAGTCCTTTTGAACCTGCACCTACACGGATCCCCAATTCCATAAACCGAAGTCCTCAAGTCTCTTACAATTATGATAACTATGCTTCAGAGCAAAAAGCCCGCTTACACCATGGTTATCAGATCGCCAAACAAGTTTTACTGGACAAAAAAGAGAAGTCAAAAACATACTACGACAGGGGAACGAAAGATAATAAGAAAAGATAATTCAATATAGGTGATAAAGTCTTTATAAAAAACCACACAAGAAAAAATAAGCTCTCTGCATTATGGGAAGGTCCACATGAGGTAACAGACATAATATCAGATGAGAATACAGAAGTTAAAGTGGGAAACAGATTTAAAATACTCTATAATAACAACATAAAAATTTTGTCAGAATAGTTCAAAAATTTAATCCACTCTCATAACGCATAAATTTCTGGGAGCAGGAATTGTAGAATTCACAGGCAAATGCTATTTACGTAGTAAAGATCTGACAATATATGGACAAAATTTAGACAGCACTCTTTTAAGGAATTCTTTCATTCCGATGATAAATTTAACTCTTTTGAAATCTAACATTATCACAACTTCTACAAACGTAACATCTATTAAACTGCTTAAATACAATGAAAACAATAATCTGGCAAAACTTTCTTACCAAGTAGATTTGTTAAGGAAAGAGGAAGGAAAAGGTTTGCAAAATTTAGATAAGCATGATGCCTATAATCCTGTTGTATATCTATAAATACCATTCTAAATTGAAAGCCATTATAACAGAATTTAGACAGCAACCAACAGAGAACGAAACTAAACCAAAACCCAATATAGAAGCTATCGATGAAGTTTTTGTTGATCAATCAATTGTACTAGAACTAGATAATAACAATGCTAGCCCAAACCCAAGCCCAAGATTCACATTGTCATCATAAAATTCACACTGTCATCATGAGATTCACATTGTCATCATGAATGAAAACATATATATATTTTAATGAAGAAAAAAAAATGTTATTAATTAGTAACGTTTAAACTAATTTTTAGAAATATGAAATAAAAACATGAAAACTATTATTAAAGTTTGGAATATTATTAACTATTGTTAATCATAATTTATTAATGTTCAAATTCAATTTTTAGAATTTTGAAATATAGAATAGAATCGTAAAACCAATCAAAACAAAAAATTTATTAATGTTTAAAATCAATTTTTTAGAATTAAGAAATATAGAATAGAATCATAAAATCAATTTTAAGAAATATAGAATAAAATCATTAAAATCAATTAAAATAAGAATAGAATCATAAAATCAAGAGAAAAATTAAACTACTTTACTTTTTATAAATATGTACACAAGAAAAGAAAACGAAGAAAAACAATTGTGTACGATTTAATATGGCTTTTCAACAACAATGCTTCGAAAATTCCAACCGTGGAATTTCCTTCTTCTAAGGGGGGTGGGATGAAGTGATCGCACTACATGTCGCCTCATCAAATCAACTCAACTTAAAATTAACTCTCCTAAATACGATTCTTCTTTCCCACGGCGTCAAATGCGTCACAATACCGAAAGTATGCCAAGCACGCTACAGCGCTCACTTTGCATGTCAAACATAAAAATTCCATGTTCATGAGCTCGTCACCCGATATCCGCTACATTCAATATCATTCAAATATACATTCAATAGCATTCAAATGCTGTGTATATACAGCACTGCAGCTATAACAAATAGCAATGCACATAATTCATGCGATCGTTCTGTGTTTAATGCTGTGAATATATGGCACTGCAGCTATACCATTCACAATTGTTCCATACCGTATACAATGCTGTACGGCGGCGGATACACACAAAATCCAAAGTCAAGTACAATTATGAATTGTAGGTATAGAGAGCAAGGGTGATATCTAGAGCCATTGACGAATGTAATGCTGATGCATTTATATTGCATTTATATTGTGTAATAATTTTCCGGTTTAATTGTTTAGCATAATATTATTGATATTGGGTAATAATTTAATTGCTTACGCAGTTAATAGTGCATCGCACTATATCTGGAGCATTAATTATTTGATTTATCGATATTGGGAAATATCGCATTTCCGTGAACTGCGTTGATTTGGGGACGAAGATCGTTTGAGCGTATAAAAAGGGAGTGAAATCCAGTTGAAAAGTCAGAGTTAATCCAATACGTTCTAGTAGAGGTCGCAGCCAAGCTGAAGACAGCGGGCCTCCCTAGAACTCATAATAATAAATAAAAATATATAAAGAGTTAATCTAAATTTTAAACGACGAACATTCTAGTAGAGGTCGCAGTCACGCTAAGGACAGCGGGTCTCCCTAGGATTGTGAAATTATTAAACTATTAAAAACTATAAAATTAGCTAGTAGAGGTCGCAGCCACGCCTAAGACAGCGGGCCTCTCTGGTAATATATAACCAAAAATAAAATAAAGTACTAAAACTAAAAACAAACGTTTTTTTTTTAATTAACTCTCCACCCCTAGTAACTCTTCCCTTGGTCGCACGAGGAAGCACGGTTACAAAAAATCGGCGTAAAACATTTACCATCAAGCCCATCTTCGGACCTACAGTTAAGTTCAGGGATTCGTTATTCAGCCGCACAACACGTGTGTGGAATGCTCTGCCAAGCTCTGTCTTCCCACATCACTATGATCCACAGACATTCAAAACACAAGCTCATATACATTTCCTCTTTTCTCCTCCTTTTCCTTAACGCCCACGCTGTGCCAAGCATATAGCCGAGCATTATAAGGGTGCTAACCCTTTTAAGCGTGCGCGAATTATATATAAAAAAAAAGTTCGGTTGTGTGCCTATGGTTTTACATGGCTATCGGCAAGTTGTAAATGCCAGCAGCATTTGGCCCAAACCCCAATGTGCTGAGTGGAACGACTGGATGGACAAGCGGAAATGGTTTGCTAGTCAGTTTTTTTTATCAATGGGTAAGAAAAAGTGTTTAACTTTATCAGAACTTTATCTACACAGCCGTACTTTTTTATGGGTGTGGGCCAGCTTGAAGCCAAATTGGTGCAGAAGTATTGCATTTGAATTGTCAATGTATGGCATATGGTCCAGAATAATATCTTGGATGTAATGGGTAGGATGGCGGTCAGCCATCAGCAGAATAGAGGGAATAACACAGAATGCTCTAGAATTGCAGGTGGCCGTAACTATCTCTGACTGGTGGAAGTGCGATCAAACCTCCACGTGGTGGCCGCTGGTAGTTTTCCTCCAATGCAGGAAATGCTGAATGAACGGGCAAGTCCCTTCAAAGTAAGATTGGCGCGAGGCCAACAACCTCGCCTGTAAAAAATTATTATTACCGAACCCAAAATCAGCCTCGGATACAATGATGAATGACGAGCACGAAAACGGCTAAACAATATAAGAAGTTTCTCATGGAACGTACGCTCACTGTCAGCAAAAGAATGAAACCCACCGTTCTCGGCTTTAAAGCATTCTATGCACCCTTCGCGTGCGGGGCAAATTTAAAAACATAAGCCCCATAAACGTTCACGCACCTACAGAGGATTCCCCAGATGATGAAAAAAAAGAATTCTTTGAATCAGTCGAACGGGAACTCCATGCCTGCCCTCAGTATGGTCTAAAAATCATTCTGGGGGATATGGATGCTAAAATAGGTAGGGAGCCAGTATTTAGACAGTACATTGGCACCCATAGCTTACACGAGAACACTAATCACAATGGACAACGAGTCATAGAGATGGCAGCAAGCAATAATTTGGTCGTTGCGAGTACAAGGTTTGCGAATCTGATTCGAGTCAACACGGCTGCCCTTCGCAATGAAGAGACCAGAAACAACTACGGTCAAGCGATAGGACTCGCCCTAAATGCAGGGAGAGTAAGTCCTGGGGCTGAGATGCTGTGCGTAGAAGAGAAATGGACACGTCTTAAGAATACTGTCATTAGTACTGCTGACTCCATCTTAGGCAGTAGTCGTAGAGATCGGAACGACTGGTTCAATAACGAGTGTAAGCTAGCGACTGAACGTAAGAATGTTGTGTACCGAGCAATGCAGCAATCTCATAGAAATGAATATAAAGAGCTCAGAAGATATGAAAAAACAGTTCACCGGCGAAAGAAAGCAGCCTGTGAGAAGAATCTCGTCCGTGAACTGGAACAGTACAAAGAGCAAGGACCGCACCAGGCGCGGATGTTCCACCAAAGAGCCCGCTGTATGACGCAATATATACCGCGTTACACATACTGCAAGGACAAAGAGGGTAATCTAATCGCCTATCTTAGGCATCTTAAAGCGATGGGAAGAGAACTTTCATGAGTTGCTAAATGGCCTGCTAACTGAGGAATTGGGGGTTCCACCAATGACCGAAGATCATACTTTGCCGCCGCCAGCAAGCATAGACGAATTTAGCAGAGCGATAAATCGGCTCAAAAATAAGGCCCTTGGATCTGATGGGATCCCAGCGGAACTGATAAAAATAGGAGGCCCCACATTACACCAAGCAATTCATGAAATAAAAGTGCAAGTATGGGAAGAAGAAGCTATGCCAGAAGACTGGCGAAGAGGCATCCTGTGCCTCATACATAAGACGGGAGATATCACAAAATGCAGCAATTATCGTGGTATAACGTTGTTGAGTACCGCGTATAAGATTTTCTACTCTATCCTTCAAGACAGGATAGCCCCATACGCTAAAGTCATCATTGGTCCATACCAGTGTGGCTTCATCCCAGGCAAATCAACAACTGATCAGATTTACACCCTAAGGCAGGTGATGGAAAAATGTCTAGAGTTTCAAAATCTGGGGCTGCACATAAATGACAGCAAAACAAAGTACATGGTGGCCACGTCTGCGAGTAGAAGATCCAACATTGGTCCCTCAATTCAGATAGTGGAGCGCGAATTTGAAGTAGTGCAATCCTTTAACTATCTCGGGTCAACTATAGCAGCCGATAACAGCATGGAACCAGAAATACGCGCACGGTTGCTTAAAGCCAACAAAGCCTACTATAGCCTGTCAAGACTCTTCAAATCCAGGAAATTAACCATAACATCCAAGCTGCTGATATATAAGACAATGGTCATACCAGTACTTACATAAGGATCCGAGACTTGGGTGCTTAGCAAAAAGCATTCTGACCTCTTAGCCGCGTTCGAGAGAAAAGTCTTACGGAGTATTGTTGGCCCCGTATGTAAGGAAGGACGATTCTGGAGACTCTATAATGATGAGATCTACGAGCGTTACCGCGATGTCGACATCGTGAAGAAAATTAAGCTCGGTAGGCGCCGGTGGGCAGGACACCTAGCTCGCATGAGCGAAGAGGATCCTGTTCGGAAAGTCCTTTGACGTAGGATTTATGGAACACGACAGCGAGGCCGGCCAAGCCTACGCTAGAAGGATGGCGTAGACCAGAAAGCCCAGAGTTTAGGGATGCCAAACTAGATGACATCGGTTCGAAATCGGGACCGGTGGAGAGACTTTTTGGGGGAGGCCAGGACCGGACCCGGTTGTAGAGCCAAATATGATGATGATGATGAAGAGTTGTCAAGAAATTTGTTAGAGATTTTCATAAAAAAATTAGTATTATTGATTTTTTTTTGTTGTTGACGTATCTCCAGTGTATGGTTTTCCGGTATTTTTGCCACTCCTCGCGGCCATGCACCCCGCCCAACGCCTAAAAATATGGGTCGGGTGTTCCGGAAACGCTGCCTTTAGGTGGGAGGGGCACCTAATTTTTTTTTCAGAAAAATGCATTTTCCAAGTACTTTGAAGGAGGTTTTGGGGTTTATTGGTACCAAATGATAGGTAATAAAAATACCTTTCATTTAAATAATAAATATAATAAAAAAATCTCCATCCCCTCCCCGTTTGACAGTTAGTGTCTAAAAACTTTTGGCTTTCGAACACACCTCTCATGAAAACCCCAAATGAGCAGATTTTGGAAATCGCCATCTAATTTTTCGGAAATGCCCCCTTTAGGTAGAAGGTTAATTAGGTTTTTTTTTCAGAAAAATGCATTTTTCTAGGAGGAGGGAGATTTAGGGGTAACAAATGTAAGGTATTGAAGGTAAGTAGCAATGAAAAAAATGGGACCAATCGAACCATCCTTGCGAGTAGTAGAGCCAAAAATTACAAAAGGGGCGTTCGTAAAAGTGGGAGGGTCCTAAGTATCGGTGTCAATTGAAAGGTGAAAACTAGCTCTACATAGCAATACTATTTTTAAAGACGTGGCTTAATTTTAACGGTAGTTGGATAAGTTTATATTGCGTTTATGTGGCATTTCATGAAACTATGCTTCTCCCATACAAAAACAGGTGTTATATAGCAAACTAAATATTAAATTGGACTACACGCATAAAAATAGCATGGCTGTGTAGACCTAATTTTCACCTTTCATTTGGTACCTATCCTTAGAACACGTCCATTTTTAAGAACGCCCCTTTTGTACTCTTTTATGTTTTTTGGCTCTCTAAATCTCGAAAACCGTATACCGGAGTTTAGCCCAGTTTTCTCGCCTTTTTTTTGCGTATTTATGCATAATCGCTTTAGAATTGTCGGAAAAATCTTAAAGGCGAGAAATTTAAGAACAACTCGCTTCTCGCATTTTGTGCAAAATGTTTATATTAAAATCCATGCAAACAACAGCTGTTGTATCAGAGCGTAAAGTCAAAATCCGACGAAATGCTTTCCAAAGTTTCTAAAGTTTCTCATCCGACCATAATGTAATTTTGTCAATAACAATGAAATAACATATGCCAACTGTCAAGTTTTCTTAGGAAAATGCGCTCGCCAGCGCACATCTAATCGATTGCCAAAGTAACGAATCTATTGCGAACGCTATTATGGGCGCAGCATACATTTTCATTGTATTCGCTCATTTCATCGTCGGGTTTTGATACTAGCATAAAGAGACGAAATTGCATGATAGTTCCGGCTTAAATGTTGTCATGAAATGAATGAACTGTTTGACATAGACGATAATTTATCAACAAATATTTGCTATATTGCTTTCAACAAAATGAGTTAGGTATTTTTTGTGGTTAACGGCTGATCAAAGTAACAGCAAAAACTAACCAAATCAATTAGTCAATTTTTTGTTTCATGTGTTTGCCAACTTATCCATATATAATTTTTAAAAGTCGACTCGGGTGGTGAGAATTATAAATAAAAATTTGGTTAAATATTCTTAACCTAAAATTTTTTTTTGGTTAACGCTTAACCACTTTCTGGTCTATCCAATGTGTTGGTTGTTGTAATTTTTATTTTTTTGTTGAAAGCAATATATCATGTTGCATTTTGATTATCACCGTCAAAGTTAAAGTTCTAAACTCTGAAGACTATTTTTAATAATTTAACATTAAAATAATAAAATTGTTAAATAAGTTCTTCCTTTATATTTTCCATTTTAAGTTGCGCGTAAAATTAGATTTTTGTCTATAATAAAAAACTGATCTGTGGTGGCCAAATGCAGATGTTTGCTAAAATATTACTTAAAAATGAATGTATACAAATGTCCTCATATTCAAACGTTTTACAATTCTTTCGTTGAGATTAAAAGATTTGAAAAGGTTAATAGGTTTCCATCTATTTCATTTAAATAAAGTCGTAAACGTCTTAAAATAAATTTTTTTTCAATTATACAATAAAATAAAAATACTTTTAGATTGCAACATGTTTCATTTGTAAAAATATCGGACCCAATTTATGGATTTGTATGCAGGGAAATTGTTTGAAGGCTGGATGCTCTGAGCAGGCAAATGATCACAGTACAGAACATTTTAAAGTAAGTTTAAAGAAAATAATAATATTGAGAATTTTAAAATACAATATTAATAAAAACAAAATATTACAGAAAAACAGTACACATTGTGTGCACATGAACTTATCATCACAACGTATTTGGTGCTACCTTTGTGAAAAAGAAGTTTTCGTTGGAAACGAAAGAAATTCCTTAATAAATAATCCACTAAATGGTTCCGATAGTGAACTTGAACTTGAAAAATGCAGTCAATTAAGAGGTAATCATGGTTTTGAAAGTGAAAAAATCCAGGGTTTAGTTGGTTTACAAAACATTGCAAACACATGTTATATGAACTCAGCTTTACAAGCTCTAAGTAATATTCAACCGCTGACATATTACTTTCTCGATTGCGGCGATATAGTAGAACACTGTGTTGATTTGACTACTCCCAGAAACAAAGCAGGCTTAGCTAAGAGTTACCATAGGCTAATAAAGGATATTTGGCGCAGGACAGCATATAGCAAGGGTGGGTTTCATTAAATCTTACTAAATATGTATAAAATAAGTAATTCATGAACAGATTATGTGGCTCCCCGTGGGATATTATATGGAATAAGAAGTGTTCACTCAATGTTTAGAGGATTTCAGCAGCATGACACGCAAGAGTTTTTGCGCTGTTTTATGGATCAACTTCACGAAGAACTGAAGGAAGTTGATCCTGTGTCTCCTGAACCTGTTTACACCTGGCAGGCTCCTTATAATAATGAAGATGAGTTATCTTTATATTCATCAAACAATTCTCCATCTCAATCAGAAGGAGAATATGAAACTTGTGACAGTGGCGTATCAGAACAATCAAGTTTATTCGAGGACTCTATTGTGCAGAACAAACAATTACACTCTAACTATTCTTACGCACCTGGCTCAGGTTTCGCAAGTTCAAGGACCAGCTTGTCGATATGTGGTCAATACCATAGACAGATTAATTGTTTTACAAGTCATTCAAAAAACAACGAGTCAATTTCTTCAGTTAATCATCGTTCCATTATTAGCGATATATTTGATGGAAAATTACTATCTTCAGTTCAGTGTCTCACTTGCGATCGAATATCAACTCGAGAAGAGACTTTTCAAGATCTATCGTTACCCATTCCAAATAGGGACTATTTAAATGTCCTCCATCAGACACAAAACACGGGTATTAGCAGAACTTCCAGCACTAACCAAGGTAGTGAAACGCTAAAAAGTGAAACTTGGATGTCGTGGTTATGGAATATATTTAGGTCTTGGATGTGGGGTCCTTCTGTTACGCTGCACGATTGCATGGCATCATTTTTTAGCGCAGATGAACTCAAAGGCGACAACATGTACAGGTAACCTAAGATATATTAACGTGAAACGAATTTTTAATGAGGTACATTTTCAGTTGCGAGAAATGCAATAAACTTCGTACTGGTGTAAAATACTCTAGAATTCTGCATTTACCAGAAGCGCTATGTATCCACCTAAAGAGATTTCGTCATGACCTATCGTATAGCTCAAAAATATCGTCATACATTCATTTTCCATTAGATGGATTTGATATGAGGCCATATTTACATAAGGAATGTAAATCAAATATATCGTTATATAACTTAGCTTCAGTGATTTGCCATCATGGGACTGTAGGCAGTGGACACTATACCTGCTATGCGAAGAATGAGATAATTGACAAATGGTATGAGTTTGATGATCAACATGTGAAACAAGTAACTCCAGAGATTGTTCAAGATTGCCAGGCTTACGTTTTATTTTACCGGAAACATAATCCTAAAATAGACATCACACGAGCTCAGGCCCGCGAATTGTCCGACTTAAATCCTCCACAATTTTCTGACATTAGATTTTTTGTTTCGAAGGAATGGATAAATCGTTTTAATACATTCGCTGAGCCCGGTCCAATAAATAATTGGGCAATACTGTGCCCGCACGGTGGTCTGTCCCAGTTGAAAGTATCACTCATGAACAAAATAGCTGTACCGATATCACAGCCTTTATGGGATTTTTTTTATAGAAAGTTTGGTGGTGGTCCTGCCATAAATACTATGTATGAATGTGAGATTTGTAAACGGGCCGCTGAAATTCTTCAACGAAGGCAGAGAAACGAACTGACTACTTTTACGAAACACAATGATGAATTTCAAAATGAAGAAGATTCCAATGCAATCTTTGCAATTTCAATGCCTTGGTTCCGCAAATGGCAACTATTTGCTCGTGGTATAACTCATAATCCACCCGGGCCAATAAATAATTCCTCTATTGCTGGCACTGTAGATGGTATTACTTCAACCATAAGAAGAGTAAAGCCAGGATCTGATTATGCTCAACTCAACACTTTGTTGTGGAAATTTTTCTACAATATATACGGAGGTGGACCAAAAATAATTTTACGCGGCAGTATTTCTGAGGAGGTAATTTTTTATTTTTTTTCTAAATATAAAATTAAAAATGGGGACATAAAAGCTGTTTTAAGTTTTAAATTTAACATAGTAACTTTAAAAAAGGTCACGTGCATTGGACGTGAAAGAAGTAAAACCGCGTTGGCGGCTAAATTATTCTACTAAAAAAACAACGAAAATTTCATTACTCTATTCATTTCATATTTTTATTTATCTGGATTTAGGTCTCTTATTTTCTCGTTCTAACTAATTCTTCAGTTTACCATTCCGTTGTTTTATTTGTCTAGTTCTAGTCTCGAAAGTTTCACATAAAATTTGATTTTAATGATATACTAGTCAGTTCCTGTCCAACAAATTTGTGTAACCACTTGGTTATGGCAATTTCAAATCAACAGCAGCAGTAAAATCCCAACTGAGCTGCGACTACGCAAATTTGGGGTCTTGATTTTGAGTAAACATAACAAGTTTAAACAATTTTGCTTGTTGCTTTGTTAAGACAAACTTTTCCATCCATAAATTACAAATTTTAAATTTCTTAGTTAAAAAATTATGTAGATGAAAACAGATCGCCCTACACTCCTCCACCAGTCTTGACATGATGTAAGGGTAAACATAAAAGATACGACGTAATGTCTGAGTATGACTTAAAATTCAAACTAAAAACAGAAACGCAATGAGCATTACTCTCATCACCAAAACACACTAAACTAACAAGGTCAAGTATTCAACCAATAGTCGTCATAGGAAAAAAATTATTAAAGAAAAATACTGTGCTTATTTCTCTACGAAAATACAAGTACAAGCACAAATTAATAGTTGTGTGTAGATATTAAATGGACTTTTAGTTTTCAAGGGAAAATATAACTACGCATAACAAAGAGCAAGTGTACACCCACGGACCCCCACTCAACACACTTACCACCCTCCACACACTGACCACCTTCTTCTCCCTGACCTCCCTTCCCAGACTGACCCCCTTACTAATCAGCCACCCCTTACTGATATCCTTCAACTTTTTTGAGATCGCTTTTAACCAACTTTCACATGTCCTAAGAGCTGAAATTTTGTGCAAAGCATAGTCTCTTGGGCCATTTCACAGCGCTTGTTTGTTTGATACTAACATACCCGAAAAACGATTTTTTTTACACTGGAGACTTACTAGTTTACTTTCAACTGGCGTGTTTAGGTTTCTCTTTATGTGCTTCATGTTAAATTGATGTTAAATTGGTTAAATATCGTTACATTCTTACGCGGCCTTAAAAGTATACTATCAACGCGTCTATAATAGATTTACTTTAAAATTACCTTAATTTAGTTGTCTTTCGTTTTAATGTACTTTTATATTTTTAAATTCTCTATATTAACTTCGCGTGCGCGTGGCTGGCTGGCTGGTGAGATTTTCTGATAAATTTTTAACCCACTTCCCAAACCCCAATTTAATTGAAATTTTTCAAACATATATA
The DNA here is from genome assembly GCA_947095585.1 of Nephrocerus scutellatus. Lineage (NCBI taxonomy): Eukaryota > Metazoa > Arthropoda > Insecta > Diptera > Pipunculidae > Nephrocerus > Nephrocerus scutellatus. The sequence continues at coordinate 79,343,352 of OX352762.1, read as the reverse complement.
TTTCCGGTGACAATTCTATTAAAATTTGAGGCCCTTCGTGGTCGGGGGTAACCCGATTTTGGTAAAATTTTATACAAATGTGTATCTCCGATGAAAAACACTTTTTGTAAAAATTCAGAGAGATTGGGCAGCGGGATTGGGGGCCCCCATATAAATTTTTTTCCCATATAGCGACATCATATCATTTCATACTATAATGACTGTGTTCTGTGTGCGCTGATGAGTGATGCAATGTAGGCGGCGCTGCGAATTTACGATTGGGGTTGTTCTGCTGTTGCGTTGCATCAGAGAGTATAGAGAATTGTGTTTTGTACCTACAATATTACGAGTATATGAAGAACTGGTTTCGCACTCAACTGCTTTACAGCTTAACTCAACTCAAAAGAAATAATTTCAGTGGTACTTCCTACGTCGTTGTGTGTACGTCGTTGTGTGTACGTCGTTGTGTGTACGTCGCACCAACCGTGCGCTGTGGCTGTTATGTTTTTATACCAAATGGGGAAATTCACCACAAAATCGAATCTCCGATCAGAGAATTTACAAGAAAAATTTAAATTTTTAACTTCGCGTGCCCGTGGCTGGCTGGCTGGTGAGATTTTCTGATCAATTTTTAACCCACTTCCCAAAGCCCAATTTTATTGAAATTTTGCACACATATATATTTCCGGTGAAAATACTTACCTCGGACCTTGGGGTCGGGGGCTTCCATACAAATATTTTACAAAATTTATCCGATTTTCTTAAATGCACAACAGCTCTTGTAAAAATTTTGGAGACCCCAACAAATTTAAAAAAATTATAACCCGATTTTCTTTATATTCTATGTACATTTGTATCTCCTATGGACAACACTTTTTGTAAATATATTGGAGACCTCGGGCACCGGGGTCGTGAGGCCCCATACAAATTTAAAAAAAAATTAACCCGATTTTCTTCAAATTTTACATACATGGTCCCATACAAATTTTTTAAAAAAATTAACCCGATTTTCTTAAAATCTTCGATGCACAACAGTTCTTGTAAAAAATTTGGAGAAATATTTTGGAAAAATATATAAATTTTAAACACATGGGAAGCTCCGATGGACATTTGGAGTGGACGGGCTCTGAGGCCTATTTTCTTATAATTTTAAACACAGCTGTATCTCCGATGACAACACTTTCTATTGAAATTTGGAAGCTATCGGGCCCCATGGTCGGGGGCTCCCATACAAATTTTTTACACATGTGTATCTCCGGTGATAACAGTTTTTGTAAACATTTTAATATTAATTTTTTTGAAATAAACCCGGTTCAAACTTTGCACACATATCTATCTCCTTTTAGAGAATTTACATGAAATTTTTTTATTTTTATTGGTTGTATTTATCTTCTTATTGCTCGCTCAGACCAAATCATTTATTACAAAAAAACTATTACAAGATTTTAGTTTTTAAATTCTCTATATTAACTTCGCGTGGGTATGTGTCTGTCGGTGGCTGGCTGGTGGAATCTTGTGGTAAATTTTTAACCCACTTCCTGAAGCCCGACTGCTAAAATTTGGAAGTGTTCGGGTGCTAGGGCTTAGAGACTTCCATATACATATCTTCTGCGGTGGCAACACTTATTGTAAAAATTTGGAAGTAAATTTACAATATATCACATTCCTCACGTTTGTAGCCGGTTTTAACTTATTTTCTCAGAATTCTCCCTGAATTATTGAAAAAAATACGGAAAACGATAACGATACGGATAACGAAACGGGTCATGGTCAGGGAAATCTACAAAAAACCTTGACCATGAAAATATTACAAATAATGACGTAAGTGAGCCTTCAACATTCTTGAAACCTCTGCAAGATAAATGATATGACTCGAGCTATAAAGAGGCTTCTAGGATTAGAGACGGATGCTTTCGGTTTTACAAAATGAATCTACTGAGGAAAACCGAATAAATTTCAAACGAGTCAAAAATGATTGCAATTATAACTTTAGGCAAGTCAAATTCGCTTCGACCAAAAATTGAGGCAAAAATACTACAATGTTCCAAAGGTAGTAAACATTTTTGGTCATTCGTGAAAAGAATCAAGATTAAAGCCTCTTCGTCGATCCCAACGCTCGATGGTTTTTCCCAACTAGCTCTGAAGATGGCATTACTGTTGCTTTACCATCTATCCTCTTTTGTTGGACGATTTCCGAGAAGTTGGAAAACAGCCTTTGTCCAGCGTATGTATCGATGTCTCCTTCCTCGTTCCGACCGATATCACTTACATTCATTCTTTCCAAGGTTATGGAAATTCTGATCAGCGTATGTATCGATGTCTCCTTCCTCGTTCCGACCGATATCACTTGCATTCATTCTTTCCAAGGTTATGGAAATTCTGATCAATTATCAGCGCATGAAATATCTTGAAACTAACGAAATGCTTAGTGACCGACAGTATGGTTTTCGTGGAGCAACGTTCTACTGTTGATTGATGGCATGCTAAGGAACAATTTCGAGCAAACTATTCTCTGACTGCGAAAAGTAGGCAAAATTTGCGAAATTCTGAGATCTGTTATTTAGCAAAACAGTAGGTAGTAGGTAGTCGTAGTAGTAAACTACTATGAGAAAATGCAAAAAATATTGTTGACCGACCAGACGGCGTAGACCATACACGTACTCGAAATCATCTGGCCAAAGGGTCTGTATTACTATTAGGGTAAATAGTGCACAAATATTGTGCCGTGGATTTGTAGGAAATTTAATAGATTTTAATATTACATTTCATTTCTCGAAATAATCGTGTTTGTGAATAAAATTTATTTTTTTTTTACTTTTTCTTAAAAATTTATTTTCTTTCAAAAAAACCAACAACATTGTAACTGGAAGTGTTTAAGAATTACAGAATGTGAAGTCATGTAAGGTCAGAAGTACGTTTACGTTCAAAAACTTTCAATTTTAATCCTGCTCGTGTTGACCGAATGCTTAAACATTTTCAGGTGGATTCGTAGAAAATTTAATAGGCTTTAGTACTGCATTTGTCAAAGAAAGATTATTAGCGCTTGAAAATGAAATTTTAAAAAAAAATATTTTTTTTTTATTTTAACGACGTACATATCGGTAATGGTTTAATTTAATTTTCTTTAAAAATTCGCATTAAAAAGCTACGTCCACCGCAGGGAGTGAAAATGGACCCCCCCCCCCCATGCGCAACACACTTTTTGTAAATATTTGTAAATGGGGTCGTGAGGCCCCATACAAATTTTTTAAAAAAATTAACCCGATTTTCTTAAAATTTTATATACATGTGTATCTCCGATGCACAACAGTTCTTGTACAAATTTTGGAGACCCCATACAAATTTAAAAAAATAACATACTACCCGCCTATCTACAGAGAAGAGAACCAAAACACTAGGTCATCGAATTGTTATAAACAAAAACTTTGTTAGTTTCTAGATAACAATTCCTCCCTTCTTTAGATGAAAATATTATGTTTGTTAAAATATTGTTAAAATTTGTTTGTTAAAATATAAATGATGCGTGTGAACTGCATTTCATTATTTAGATTAGGTTTTAGATTATTAATTTTTTAGAAAATAAGTTTTTTTTTTTTTTAAATTCATACAATATACTTATATATATTTTTTTTTTTAAATTTCTTTAAAAAAAATTTTGTGTAGCTTATTTAAACGATATATGCTAGATATATGTCTCTGTCTTTGTTTTTATCTATTTTAATTAATGTAGGCGGTATTGGTGTCCTCCTAAGGTACCGCTATATCTGTACTTTTTTTTTTATTTTTTTTTTGAGACAGGTATTTAAATTTAATTCAGTTTTGTTTACTGACTTTTTTGTTAATTTAAATGCATTTAATAATGCTTATTATTTTGGTTTTTGTTTGTTTTTACGATATATGTTTAAAATATGGGTTCTGTCTTTGTTGTTTTAATTTTATTACAGGCGATATTGTTCTCCTCTTTGGGTACCGCTTTTTTCTGTATTTGTTCATTTGAAATTTTATTTTTATATATATATATTTTTTTTTAGACAGGTAATTTTGATTTAATTCAGTTTTGTTTAAGTAATAACGATATTGCAATATTTTTGGTTTAAGAATATGTAATAATATGTACCTAGTAACATTTATTTTTATTATATTAGGAACATTGTTGTTGTTTTTACTTGATGTATTTGAGATTATTTTTACTAAACAATATTTTGACATATCTTGCTATATTCAAACTTACATTATTTTATAATATTTACCCTACTAAACGTATTGAGGCAGTTTTTGACAGTGTCGGTGATTGAGTTAGTTGGCTTTTAGGTTGTATGGGGAAAGTTTTAACCACAATATATGCGATTAGCCCTATTATTAACAGACTGGATATAGAGAAAGAGGCCAAGGACAAGGTGTGGTGATTAACAGATTTTTGATCCTTGTTTAGTTGCTCAGTAGATTCTCCAATGGGAAATATAGTTAATATGCATAGAAACAACAGCTCCATTATGAACTATAGAGAGATGAAAATAAAATTAGTAACCTAATTTAAATGTTATGCTATTCATAGTAAGGCTTCAAACGGTTGTTATGTACTACTATTTGTTTTCTACCTAACTTGATAGTTCTGTTAACGGGTCCTTTAACTGCCGTAACAGAATAAGGTCCCCTCCAAATATGTGCTAATTTGCCCTTACGATTTTCGCTTTTAATGAGCACCTTATCTTCTACATGAAAAGTATGTGGTCTTACCATTTTATCATAATAACCTTTTGACATATGTTTGCTGGCTAGTAAATTACGTTTTTTTTTTTTTTTTTTATAATGTACACACGCTAAAGGGGTTTGCACCCTTATAATGCTTAGCACAGCGTGGGCGTTAGGAAATTAGGGAGAGGAAAGGATGAGATGTCTATGCACACGTGTCTTAAACAACTGCAGATCATATATATGCGGGAACACAGAATCAGGCAATTCATTCCACATAACTATCGTGCGGCTAAAGAAGGAATCTCTGAATTGGTTAGTACGTCCGAAGATAGGCTTAATGGTGGACCCATGAGCTCGAGTTGAGGCACGGGTATTACGGATGGGTTAAAGAATGGGCGGGATGCATCTGGATATTTCTTTTGAACACCGCTTGTGGAAAAAGCGATAAAACAGTGACAGGCAGGAAACATTCCTACGATGTTCAAGCGATTCGATTGTTTTCGCGATATGTACATCACCAATAAGTTTTAACGCGCGGTTCTGAACTCTGTCTAGTAGATGCAATGTGGTCTTGGGAGCACCTGCCCAGACAATGCAGTTGTATTCAAGTTTAGGGCGAATATTGAATAGTTTCGCTATTGAATATGTTTTTTGAAGTTTATACCTCAACATGTGGTAATAACTCTCGTGGTTATAAAGAGGTTCGGGTTCTCGTTTTAAGTTAGATGGTATCTCAGGTGAGAAACCATAAAGGCAATCCATTGGTGTTAATTTAGTGCTGTCATGAACACTATTATTGTATACAAATGCGGCCGTTCTTAGATATTGATCCCAGGATTTAGGATTTTCGTCGACTATAGTACGTATGTATTCTACCAGTGGCCGATGTGCTCGTTCCAAAGCTTCATTTGACTGTGGGTGGTACGCTGATGTTTGCAACTTCTTTATTTTTAACAATTTACACAGCCCTTTAAAAAGGTCACTAAGGAAATTTGTCCCCTGGTCTGTTACTATCTTCTTGGGATTATCGTGTAATTATTTGGTCGAAGACTACTTGAGCTACTGTTTGAGCCTCTGCATTTGGTATGGCATAGCAATCAAAGAATTTCGTTATATTATCCTGGAAAGTTAATATGTACAGGTTTTCGGAAAAAGATTGCTCCAAAGGTCCTACGATATCTAGATACACTTTATCAAAAGGTTTTTCGGCGATATCTGTGATGACCATTGGCATTCGGAAAGAAGGTGTCGCCTTCAAGGTTTGGCATTTTTTACACCTTTTAATATATTTCTTAATATCTTTGAGAATGTGTCGCCTCCAATACTTTTTACGAATTCTTTTGTATGTTTTTATCACTCCCTAATGACCACCGAAAGGGGAGTCATGGTAATCCTTTAATATTGTTTTAATTTCCTCGGGTTTAGTAATTTCCTCTATATTGGTTTTAGTATTTATTTGTATTTCAGTTTGTGATTGATTTTCTAAACTGTCTGGGAGTTCTTTAATTATTTCCTTTTCGTATCCTTTTTCTGATAGTTTTTCCTCACTTGCTGATTTGGGATTCTGGGCTTGTAATCTTGTAACAGCATTACATTGAAAAGCGTTTCTTAATATCTTTGAGAATGTGTCGCCACCAATACTTTTTACGAATTCTTTTGTATGTTTTTATCACTCCCTGATGACCACCGAAAGGGGAGTCATGATAATCCTTTAATATTGTTTTAATTTCCTCGGGTTTAGTAATTTCCTCTATATTGGTTTTACTATTTATTTGTATTTCAGTTTGTGATTGATTTTCTAAACTGTCTGGGAGTTCTTTAATTATTTCCTTTTCGTATCCTTTTTCTGATAGTTTTTCCTCACTTGCTGATTTGGGATTCTGGGCTTGTAATCTTGTAACAGCATTACATTGAAAAGCGTCTTTAGACTCATTCTCGAATTGTTTGTTTTCGAGTGTTGCCGTTGGTGTGTGCTTTTGTACACTCTCCTGTGGAATTCTACTGAGAGCGTCGGCATTGGTATTGAATTTGCCTGGCTTGTACTCAATTCTGTAATCAAATTCAGACAGCTTGTGGTGGAAACGTACGAGTCAATTTTTTTTTTTTTTTGACATTAAAAATTCCTTTTAACGGCTTGTGATCAGTGTAGACCGTAAATTGTCGCCTTTGGAGGTAACATCGAAAATTTTTGGTAGCCCAAACAATGGCTAACAACTCCTTTTCTATGTTTGAGTAATTGCGTTCAGCTTTATGCAGGGTACGACTAGCGTAAGCAATGGGTTGGTCTTTGCCAACGTCTCCTTGTGAAAGTACAGCTCCGATTGCTTCGCCGCTTGCGTCAGTGGTGAGGTTGAAAGGTTGGCTAAAATCGGGATAAATCAGAAGAGGAGGTGAGATTAAACGTTGTTTGATTTGATGGAATGCGTTTTGACATTTTTCTGTCCATGTAAACTTACCGTCTTTGCGGAGGAGATTGGTTAGTGGTCGCACTATTTTAGAAAACTGTGGGATAAATTTACGGTAATAATTAGCAAGTCCCAAAAAAGACTGTACTTGTCTTATTGTTCGCGGAACAGGAAAGTTTTGAACGCAGGCTGTCTTGGTGGGGTCTGGAAGTGCTCCTTTTTCTGTGCATATATGTCCCAAATAAACGACTTCCTTTTGCAGGAACTTGCACTTTTCCGGCTGCAATTTGAGATTATGTTCTCTTAATCTATCGAAAACCTTTTTTAGTTTGGCATTGTGATCGTTAAGATTTTTGCCGTAGATGACTATATCATCCAGATATACTAAACATTCAAGTCCTTGTAGACCAGTAAGAACATAGTTCATCAGCCTTTGAAAGGTAGACGGAGCTCCCTTTAGTCCAAACGGCATGCGTGTGAACTCATAATGTCCGTAATAAGTGCTAAAAGCTGTTTTGGCCCGATCTTTAACATCCATTAAAACTTGGTGATAGCCGCTGGCAAGATCGAGCGTAGAAAAGTAACGGGAATGACCGAGCTGGTCTAGTATATCCTCTATTCGAGGTAGGGGATAAGCATCGCCGATTGTTTTTTCGTTGAGCTAACGAAAATCGACCACAACTCTCCACCTTCTTTCACCATCTGGGCCCGCCTTTTTGGGAACTACGAGAAGGGGTGAGTTCCACGGGCTTTTACTAGGTTGGACTATGTCATTTTCAAGCATTTCCCTTTGTTGATCATTGATAACTTGTTTCTGTATCTCGGGAATTCTATACATTTTTTGATTAATAGGCGGTTGATCCATCACCAGCGGTATTTCATGCGTTATGGCCGTGGTGTATGTTAGGTCGTCACCGCTTAAGTGGAATATATCACTATACTTATTGCAAAGATCTACTATTGCCTCTTTTTCCTCAGGGTTTAGATTGTTGTCTATTTTTAATTCTTGTTCGAGTTGTTTATAGCGCGATATTTTAAGTGGATCGTCCAGTGAATCTAACTCTGGGAACATATATCTGATGTGCTGAATTGAGGCAATTTGCGTTTTGCTCTCTCTTTTGTCAGAATCGTCATGAGAATTTTTTTTCTCGCTTGCTTTACTTTGCTCGTCCTCGGTTTTCATGGGTACTAGTATGTAGTCTTTTACCGGGATCAGTTGTAAAGTTATATTAGTGACTTTTACAGGCTTTGTGGTCACATTTATTGCAGCTATTAAAGCTCTTTGGCCTGGTGGCAATATGCTGTTAGACAGGAAGACTCCATTGCCAATTTCTTGTGATAGGCAGAGCATTTCTTCCTCTAAATCTATTGGAACGGCGATGACCGTTTGTGATCGTGCTGATGTGTTTATTTAGCAATATTTCCACTGACCTACATTGATCATGGGTGCTACTAGATGCCGTCTTTGGAACTTTGGTATCTATATGCATCGTTGAGGTTATGCCGCCAGCTTCTTGTGTAGAAGAAGCCTTGGAGATGCTACAAGCGGTTTTTGTAACCTCTTCGGGTCTCGCTTTATATGTAGTTGGTCCCACATCGACTGCCCTTTTGCGCCATAAATTGCTGTCAGTGTAGTTCATAGGTATGTTGAGCTCTTCAGAGTTATCAATTTCTACTGATCTGACCTTATTCTGGGTGTTATTAATATCTATCTTGGGTACTTCATTATTTGTATGCATCGTTGAGGTTATGCAGCCAGCTTCTTGTGTAAAAGAAGCCTTGGAGATGCTACAAGCGGTTTTTGTAACCTCTTCGGGTCTCGCTTTATATGTAGTTGGTCCCACTTCGACTGCCCTTTTGCGACACGGATTTCTGTCATTGTAATTCAGAGGGACGCTGAACTCTTTAGAGTTAGTTTCCGTGCGAGGAAATTTTAGTAGTTGCTCAGGTCCCTTTACATCACAATTTTGTGACAGGAAATCATTTCCTAATAATCAGTCTTCAGATAGCCCAGATATATTACGTAATACTTGAAAATTGCAGGGAATTTGAGTTTTCAACTTGAACTTACCCTGGCAACTCCCTAAAGTATTTTCAATTCCGAAAGGTGTTTGTATTGTACATGAATTTTTTCTATTTATTTGTGTTTCTGGTGATATCACTTTTTCGGTAATAATGCTTAGCTCAGCACCGGTGTCCACTACTAGTTTTACATTGCCGTTTAGGCCTATATCTAATGGAAGCTTAACTGTAGGGACTTTAGTTTGTGGTTGCTGAGAATTCCCTATATTTAGATTTTTGTTTAATGTTGTCGAGTCGGGGAACTTCGGCTCGACCGCGAATCGTTTCCCTGATTTTTCTGTTCCCACCGGGTCTTTAGCTGACATTCCGAATGTGTATGACCACGGCGATCACAAAAATCACATTTTCTGCTCATATTAAAAACTCGCGGTGTACCAGAATTGGGTCTGTTCTGATTTGCTTTATTTGTGTGGGTTCCGCTGCCTGTATCTGAATCATTAATGTGCTGTTTTAAACGGCGACAATCACGTATATCATGATTGTTCATTTTGCAATTATTACAGAAAGGAGTATTTTTTCTTGTAAAACAATCGCTATAGGTGTGCCCTTTTTTATGACAAAAACTACAAATTATGCTGGCAGTTGGTTGAGAAACTTTGGCGTTGCTAAAACGAACCTTTTGACTTTGCGACTGTGGGACCTTGGTGTTATTCGGGCTAAATGGAACTGCTTGTGGGTTCATGTGATGATTTGATTGTGTAAAACTGTTGTTTACAAACATGGGTCCAGAAGTCAGAAAACTATTAGTATCTGAACAATTTCTAGGAAGTTGGAATGCAGGATATAAAGGCAAATTGGGATTTTGTTGTGTGTGAAAAACTGATTGTTGAAGTCTTTCCATGTCTAAAGTCTTTTGTATTAGTGTGTCTAGCGTCTCGTCCCCTATGGTTAGTAAATATTGACAAAGATAAGGGTTTGTGACACCACTTTTAAGTGCATTCTTGGCAAAGTCCTAAAGCTGTGATTTCACAGCTGGGGCTGCCGTACTACCATACTTTTGGTCTGCATTTCCTTGCACAGCATCAGCGTCTGCTTTATACTTGCGGTAAAAGCGATGAGAGTTTCAAAAGGGTGTTGTCTATTGGTTATTAGTTTATTCACCAATTCTTGATAGGTTTCCCTAGGTAAATAATTCCGATTGAGAAGTTTTTCGGCTTCCTCGAAAGAAGCTATAGGGTTTGACGCTACTAGCAGGTAAGCCTCACCCCGCAGTCTTGTTGCAAATATTTGAACAAGCGCTTGATGTTCTTCTTCTGGTAAACATTCTAATACTTTCTTACAGCACCCTAAAAAGGTCTGTAGTTCAGTACTTACTAGAGGACTTTGTCCACCCGAAAATATGGGGACTAACTGAGCCGTAAGTTTGGCAATTTTACAATAATCGACGGACATTTTAAAAATTGGTTTATTTTCTTCGTTGTTTGAAAATTTAATTAACAATTTCTGTTCAGATTCAGGAATTGAAATATCTAGCCAATTAAGAAGTTCCCTACTTTTGTCTAAATCGCTGACACTGCCTGAAACTTCGCAAGTATCTATCTTACTACTACTATCTTTATTTATATTTTCTAAAAGGAGAGAGTGCGAGAAACTTTGAAAATTTTTTAATTCTCTTTTGAACTCTTCAGTGCTTTTTTTAAATTTTTCTATGACACTTAGTCTTTGTTTTCGTGTCTTATTTAATTCTAGGTTTATCGAGTCACCCTGGAGAATTTGTAAATTTTTGTTTTCTCGCACTTCCTCGTATAAATTATTTAAGTATGTGTTGAGACTAACTATTCTCGATTCTCACGACATTTGGGTCTTCGTCCCGGAATCGACCCAGGAATCTCCTGGCCAAAGAATGTCAACAATCAACTACAATTCATTCACTCCAAACGTTTTTTCCATAGTGGAGCAAATAACGCCGGCATCCTTGCTCCGCATACTACTTCTTCTAGCCGGCATCGAGCCGAATCCAGGTCTTCGGAGCTGGACATGCTCCGTATGCAACACAAGGATAAACAAAAACATCTCCTCAGTTATGTGCAACAACTGCGGAAACTGGTGCCATTTCAGACGATGCTCAGGTCTAGCAAACATCAGAGACTGGAATCCGCATTCATTGCGGAATGCTGCAAAGCACGTGTTCAGACAATCAACAACGCCACCACCTGGCACTGCTCAGTATGCCAAAGCCTCATACACGGCAATGCCTCTTCCGTCAAATGCAATGGCTGTGAGAACTGGTGTCATCTTAGAACATGCTCTGGACTTAATAACTTTCATCAATGGACCGCCAACTTCTTGGCCCCATGCTGCTACAACCAAACAGTACAGACAACCCCACAACTTCACACTCCACCAACAACATCCCCCATAACCAGTCATAATCCGACAAACAGCATCAACTTGCTCATCAACACCACACCAACATCCACGGTCTCACCTCCACCTGCAATCTACCAACATACCACACAGGAACACCAACGGCTTACGAGGAAAAGTAACAAAAATCACCAACTATATGGAGCACCATGGGATCTTAATTGCTGCCATACAAGAAACAAAGCTCACTCCCTCCTGCTTACTATCCAGAAGCACCAACTATAACATAATACGCAAGGACAGAAACAGTGGAGGCGGAGGAGGTCTTGCGTTCATCCTACACAACTCGGTCAACTACAGACTCATGCCAACACCTGCACTCATTACACCTGATCCACACCTCGAAACACAAACCATTGCAGTCAAGTCCAACGACACCCTAATTGAAATAACAAATGTGTATATTCCACCAACAACATGCTGCACATCCGGCTACCTTCCTTCTCTAGAACATCTACTTACAGACGGTAACCGCCTGATTGTCAGGGATTTCAACGCCCACCATGATTGCTGGCACTCGAATCTAGAGAATGATCGTCGCGGCACGCATATTGCTGAGCAAATCGATAATTCAAACTTTGGTACCATCAATGAAAACTCACCCACCATGATCTGTGCCACCTGTTCCAGCTCCCCAGATATCAGCATAGTAAGCGACACTTTATTAGCTTGTACATCATGGAGAACAGACATAGCATTAAACTCCGACCATATCCCGATCATCATCACTGTGGATAAAGCCGATAACTTTGTGTCAACGGAAAAACGCACGTTTGTCAATTATGCTAAGGCGGACTGGCCAAGTTTCACTAGGTTTATCGAAAGACAATTGGGACAGTTATCACCACCCACCAACGCAATTTCAGGTGAAAAGATCCTCCGCCGGATCATCATTAGAGTAGCTGCACGTTTCATTCCAGCCGGCAGAATACCTACAATTAGGCCTAACTTCCCAGCAGAAGCGGTCCAGCTCGCTAACGAACGTGATCATATTCGCAGCATCAACCCCGCGAGTACCAGAATCGATCTACTAAATCACGAGATCGATCGCCTAGTCAATCAACATAGGCGAACTAAATAGCTGGAGTACCTTCAATCTTGTGACGGGGGCTCAAAGAAACTCTGGTCCACTATCAAGGAGCTCTCCAACACCACCAGTCGCAGAGACCTAACAGCCATTACATTCAACAGCACACAACAAGACTGCCCTAGGAAATGTTCCTCAATGTTCTGCCGCCAGTTCAAAGAACACCCAACGCACTGTAACAAGAGCAAGCGCAATACTCTCAGGAAGATGCACAGCCTTGACCACGACAACACCTCACATATTCTACTTCCCTCCGAAGTTGAATTAGCCATACGCAGTGTAAAACCTTCCAAAGCCATTGGACCGGATGGAATCGCAACGATTATGCTCAAACATCTTGGCTCAACAGGTATCACTTACCTCACTCAAATCTTTAACCTCTCACTTGAAACATTGGACATCCCTGACCTTTGGAAAACGGGCAGAATTATTCCCCTACTCAAGCCCGGTAAACAGGCAGCTCAAGGATCCTCATATCGTCCAATTTCTCTCCTGTCTCCAACAGCGAAAATACTAGAAGCTATACTACTTCCACAGCTTCATTCCAAACTCCAGTTAGCTGAACACCAACACGGCTTTCGCAAGCAGCGCAGCACAACCACAGCCCTTTCGGAGATCACAACACTCATCTCGCAAGGACTTAACCAACAGCGTCCCTGTGACTGCACTGTCCTTGTTGCACTGCACCTATCTAAGGCATTCGACACCGTTGACCTAGGCATCTTACTACAAGACATCCTAGAGTCACAACTTTCCAACACCACGAAACGTTGGCTTACCAACTACCTTAATGGTAGGAAATCCTACGTCGAATTTAGGAACAAAAAATCGCCATTCAGGAAAGTCAAGCAAGGTGTACCCCAAGGAGGGGTCCTCTCACCAACACTCTTCAACCACTACATGGCAAAACTCCCTGCACCACCTACCGGAGTCAAATTGATATCGTACGCAGACGACTGCACTATTCTTTCCTCAGGCAAGGACATCCCTGCCATTTGCAGAAACATCAACGCCTACCTCGATACACTAGAAGACTTTTTTACTAGTCGAAATCTAATCCTGTCTCCAGAAAAATCGTCCGCTACACTTTTCACCACCTGGACCAAAGAAGTCAACCTACAGCTCGACATCTCGATACACGTCAGGACAATCCCTACAATCAAACATCCAAAGATTTTGGGGGTCACATTCGACAATCTGTTAACATTTTCGACTCACTCGGGAAACATTAACAAACGAGTCATGTCCAGAAATAAAGTCCTCAAATCCCTAGCGGGCAGTACATGGGGTAAGGACAATGGGACATGGGTATCAAGCGATTGGCAGATCGGTACTAAATTATGCGGCACCCATTTGGACACCTCGCCTCTGTCGCACACAATGGCAGAAGCTTCAATCCTGTCAGAATGCTGCTCTTCTCATCATCACTGGCTGCCACCGCATGTCACATGAGGACCATCTCCATCAAGAAACACAAATTCTTAATGTGAAAGAGCACAACGAGCTTCTCGCCAAACAATTCCTACTGGCATGTCACAAACCCGATCACCCGAACCGTGACCTGCTCACCCTCAACACACCACCCAGGCATATCCGATCAGATATTCGTATGTTCCGCGGAGAGACAAACCAATGCATCGCACATACACCTCTAGATCCAGCAGACTATAAAGCAGCCCTAAATGCAATACACCAAGCGTCTGTCAGAGCCGCACTAGATGATCGCCAAATTAACATCGTGTTGGGAGGTCGCCCTCCCACTATACATCTAAGCGAGGAAAACCTCCGCAGACAAACCAGATCAACCCTGGCACAACTGAGATCAGGATGGAGCTCTTTTCTGAGTAGCTACATACACCGCTTACGTGAAAGCATCATTGATCAATGCCCTGACTGTGGTGCATCACCACATAACACAGCTCATCTATTCAGCTGCCCGTCCCATCCGACGTTACTCACACCGCTATCACTTTGGACACAGCCTGCCGAAGCAGCCGCATTTCTGGGCCTGGACTGTTCCGAAGGCTACACAAACACTTCAACTCAACGTTTGGACTAACACGAATTAATAGTTGCTACTACAACAACAACAACAACTAACTGTTCTTGGACTTTCCAAAATTGTTCCGCTTCGTAGTCGTCTTGGTGATGGGTGTAGGTTGGTATTTTTTGTTTGTGTATTCGCTGCTAGCGTTGATTTTTCTTCACTCTGCGTGGGCTTATATTCTTCGGACAACATCAAACCGAAACCAGACGTAGTCTCGAGTTTAAAGTACAAGTTTGTTACCCGCTATTATTTCTTATTTAATTCTTTTAGGATCAAGGATTTTCAAGCGCTTATATTTACTGTGGCTTCCCTTCCCTACCGGCTGCGCCAAATAATGTTAATAATCTTTTGTGTTGTTTTAATATATTATTGTGTTGTTTATGTATTAACGATGTTAATACTTCTTTAAGTATTATTTGTTGTTGAGGTTTATTTGTTATACTCGTATGTTTATATATGTATGTATATATAGAGAATATACTCGTATTTATACGAGTCCTTGTAATGGTAAGTTACTGGTAACGTACTAGTTGTCCGTAATAGTTTGGTACTGATTAACTAAAATACTGTGAGAGTAAAAATGCCGTTGAAAAAATTATGGTAGTGTAGTGTAGTTTTGCTAAGCAGTAAGCTGCAACCAGCGGCTTTGCAACCAGGATCAGAATTCTCAGCAAGGCGAGTCGAAAGAAAAAGATTCGTTCCGTTTGGATGTATGTTTAACTCTCTTTTATTTTGTAAAAATCTTCTCCTTTTATACAATTTCTTACAGCTAAAAATATAGGAATATAATTATGTATATACATATAAGTTGCATCGGCATCGATGCATATGAAATATCTTACATAATGTGTTAGAGTAGGGCACAATGCAAATGCCCTACTTCTTCTATATGAATTAGGTTGTCGCCTATGAACTGTCTGTGTCGTTATCTACCGATCACTTGCAGTTTGTTATCTTAGGCGACTTGTGTAATTTATTTTAGTCTAATTATAGATGCGATGCGTGGGAACGCATCTTTGTTGTGTGACTATGCACTTGTGTGTATGCGGGAGGTTTCTAGATAACAATTCCTCCCTTCTTTAGATGAAAATATTATGCTTATGTTTGTTAAAATATAAATGATGCGTGTGAACTGCATTTCATTATTTGATTATTCTTTGTATTTGGTAATTTAGGGAGATTTTATGTAACAACCTTCAGCAGCCTCAACCAAGAGATCGAGTAGAAAAAGGACAACATTTTTCTAGTTCTTATTCGATTTAAAACTCATTGTCAACTCAGGGCTTGGCAAAACATTCCACATTGAATGCATTGAAGGGCTGAAGAACGATCCATGAACTTAACTGTACGTCTTGAGGGTAAACTGGCATTTGACAAAGTCTGGCATCAAACTCTTTGGTCGAAAAATAATGCATATAAAATTACTAACTCCATGCTTAATTGAACTGCTAACTACATTTCTGATCATTTAATTCAGGTCGTATTATACGGTTTCAAATCCAATGTTTACCGCATAAACGCCGGTGTTACCCAAGGCTATGTTTTGTCTCCGACACTCTTTCTCATTTTCATTAATGATCTCCAATCCGCTACTTCTAATCCAATTCATCTTTCGCTGAACTGGAAGAGGTTGGAGGAACGGTCCACAACAAATGCAGAAATAGCATTTCCACCTCTGAAGTTCCTAACAATAGGAATCTGACTGTGATTTCTGCATCCAAAGACTGAATTCGGTGCTGTCAAGTATTATTTCGACAGTCCCGAAAATTAAAAGCAAAAATTATACGTAGTGTTATCTGCACCATGAAATTCGTTTGCTACAGAGGCACAAGAGTTTTCTGGTCACGTAGATGAACAGAATGCGACGGCAGCTTCGTGGTGTAGTTGGCAACAGTGAACTGATCGCTCCGAAATCACCCAGTTTGGCATTCTAAAACTCTGGGTGTTCCGGCCTAAGCCATCCTTTTAGTGTAGGCTTTGCCGGGCTCGCTGTCGTGTTCCATGAATCCTGCTGCAAAGGACTTTCCGAGCAAGGTGTCCTGCCCACCAGATCCTACCGAGCATAATTCTCTTCACGATTTCGGCATCGCAGTAACACTTGTAGATCTCATAATTATAAAGTCTACGGAATCGTCCATCTTCACATACGGGACCAATAATTATCTGTAAGAGTTTTCTCTCGAACGCGGCTAAGAGGTCAGAATGCACCCAAGTCTCGGATCAATATGAATGTATTGCTATGACCATTGTCTTATATCCCAGCAGCTTGGATGTTATGGTTAAATTACTGGATTTAAAGAGTATTAGCAGACTAAAGTAGGCTTTGTTGACTTTGAGCAAGCATGCGGGTATTTCTGGTTCAATTTTCAACGCTGACCCACTTTGGGTTTTAAGCCGTACCACTTGACAGTGCACGCTTTGACCAAAATCAGGATTTCAACTGGCATCTGAGTGATAAGAGGAACACGGCTGCCTGTCTAGTGGATCGAAAAAGAAAAAAAGAAATCCTATTCAACATATATATTTCCAAAGTACTTAGGGACATGGATGCGTCCCTTGCTTATGTTGTACAATATCAACTATTATATTCACACGTCTCAAAAATTTAAGAGATTCAAAGAAAGCTACAAACGAAATTCGAC
Organism: Nephrocerus scutellatus; assembly: GCA_947095585.1. NCBI lineage: Eukaryota > Metazoa > Arthropoda > Insecta > Diptera > Pipunculidae > Nephrocerus > Nephrocerus scutellatus. Next base: position 79,326,048 of record OX352762.1, on the reverse strand, counting down.
GAATTTCGGACATATTGCGAAGCTTCGCCCCCCTCTTAGGCGAGGAAATCACGATCACAGACATAATTGGAAGAATTTTGGGATAACATGTACAAATGGTGTTCAAGTCCTATCAAAGAATGTCGTGCGCTATTTGGGTGTTCATCTGGATAAATTTATTTACTACAATGAACATGTAAATATCGCTTTGGAAAAAGCAAGGCGGCATTTATGTTTTCAAAAAGATTTTCCTTTCACGATATGTGAGAAGTGACGTGAGGATTGTTTGCTACAAGGCATTCATTCAACTAGTTCTTATGTCCCATATGGTGGAACATCAGCCCATTATATATGGAAAAACTTCGTGCCTTTGAGAGGAAATGTCTTAGAGCATGTATGCATCGAACATTCTGATTATAGGCATTGTGTGTCCAACAAAAAACTCCTGGAGGCTTTCGGAATATCAGGAATTGACAATGTCATTCTTGATCTTACTAGGAACCATTTCACTCGGTCATCCTATATCGAAAATGACTTAATTTCGAGAGCATTTTATCCTAATCCAGTAGGCCGATTTCGGTCGCAAAAGTGAGTCGAAATATGAAAAGTTAGAAGTGAGTTCGTACGAGGTGTATAGCATACAATTTTATTGTTGTGTGATGCGTTTTCCTTCTTTGTTTAGTATAACTTTAATGACAGAATCGAGACCAGTGCTGCTAAACTTACTTCAATCAGTATTATACTTCTATTTCATCGGCCGTACTATACTACCAAAAGCTAGTACTTTATACCACTTTTATGAAGTAATTCTTAGCAAAAAATAGTTTCTTTTTTATTTGAATGTTAAAAGTCTGTACATATTTCTCCGAACGTGGCTTATCCTGGCATCATCCACTTCTACAAATTTAATTTTTTCAGTAATTTCTTTTTGTGCCCGAAGACAAACATTATCAATTTTATTATTATTATGAAGGAATTTTTAGATTTCCCAAAATATATCTTGACCAAGTACGTATGTCAAAAAACAAAACATAAATAACACATATTGTATTTCAATAGATTTCCTTGCTTTCAAATTAAAAGCTATTAAAAGTTAAATCGAATCGACTGTTCGATCGATTGTTTTGGTTGATTGCAGTATAAGGCTTTTGTATTCAGTTAGAATATATGTAATAAAAAAACAACCCATAAAAATTGTTCATGTATATTCTCTAATAGATCATACAAAAATCGGGCTAATTTTTAAAAAATGTACATGGGCACCACTCTGGTCTCAGGGCCGGCCGATCACTCCAAAAATTTTGCAAAAGTTTTGTCCATCGGAGAAACACATGTGTATAAAATTTGAAGAAAATCTGGTTAATTTCTTTAAAAATATGTATGGGGCCTCACGACCCTGGGCCCCGGGTCGTCCATCGGAGAAACACATGTGTTTAAAAATTGAAGAAAATCGAGCTAATTTAAAAAAAATTACATGCGCACCACACGGGCCTCAGTGCCCGTTTATCCAAAAAAAATTACAAACAGTTTTGTCTATCGGAGATACACATGTGTATAAAACTTGAAGAAAATCTGGTTAATTTTTTTAAAAATATGTATGGGGCCTCACGACCCTGGGCACCGGGGTCTCCAAAATTTTTACAAAAAGTGTTGTCCATTGGAGATACACATGTTTATAAAATTTGAAGAAAATCGGGTCAATTTAATTATTTTTTAAAAATTGTATGGTGCCTCACGACCCCGGGGCCCGGGGTCACCAACATTTTTAAAAAAAGTGTTGTGGAACGGAGATACACATGTATATAAAATTTGAAGAAAATCGGGTAATTTTTTTTTTTAAATTGTATGGTGCCTTACGACCCCGGCATCTGGGGTCTCCAAAATTGTTACAAAAAGTCTTGTCCATCGGAAATACACATGTGTATAAAAATTGAATAAAATGGGTTAATTTTTTTAAAAAATTTGGTCAATTTAATTTTTTTTAAAAATTGTATGGTGCCTCACGACCCCGGGGCCCGGAGTCTCCAAAATTTTTAAAAAAAAGTGTTGTCCATCGGAGATACACACGTATATAAAATTTGAAGAAAATCGGGTTAATTTTTTTTTTTTTTAAATTTTATGGGGCCTCGACCCCGTGGCCGGGGGTCTCCAAAATTTCTACAAAGTGTTGTCCATCTGAGAGAAACATGTATATAAAATTTGAAAAAAATCGGGTAAATTTTTTTTAAAAATTTTAATGGGGCCTCGGGTTCTCCAAAATGTTTACAAAAGTGTTGTCCATCGGAGATACACATATATATTAAATTCGAAGAAAATCGGGTACATTTTGTAAAATATTGGACCCCGAGGCCCGAGGGGCCCCAAATTTTAATAGATAGTGTTGTCATTGGAGATATTCATGAGTGCAAAATTTCAATGAAATCCGGCTTTGGGAAGTGGTTAAAAATTGATCGCAAGATTCCAAGACAAACAAACACAGCCACAAACAAACACACGGGCACTCAAAGTTAATAGAGAATTAAAAAAAAAAAACAACCCATAAAAATTAAAATTTTTCATCTAAATTCTCTAATCGCAGAAATTGATATGGGAGCCCCTCGATCCTGGGCCATTTTTTTTTATTGTAGAAGAAAATCATCGAAACAAACATTTGACATCAGATGTTAAAATTGAAAAAGCTCAGATCATTTTATTCTGAGCACTTAGAGCACGCTCATACTCTGAGCAAATAAGAAACACGAACATTTATCTTGAGAACTCTTTGACTGCTCTGAACTAATTTATGAAAACGCCAAATGACAGAATATTGTGAAAACTTGTTGTTCTATCTGTAAGTTGATATCGACAACAAAAAAAACGACATCAATAAAAATACAATTCAGTATATAATAAAAATGTAAGTTGAAGTAAGCATAAAACATGTATGTCTCGTTTCATTTGCTGGGTTCATTTGTGCGTGCGCTAAGATTTCTCTCTCTCTCTCCACCACCACCAAAACCATGCAGCGCAGCCGACTGCGCAGCACACACCGCACAAAGTCCATAAACGGCGACGAATATCTGATGCCAGTACAGATATTTAAAAAATGTATAAGGGCCTTGCGGCCGAACCCGGGACCCGATCACTACCAAATTTTCGAAAAAGTATTGTTTATTGGGTATACACATGTGTGTAAAATTTGAAGAAAATCGGGTAAATTTTTTAAAATTTTTGTTTGGGAGCCCCCCGACCCCGCAGCCCGAGGGGCCTCAAAATTTAATAGAAAGTGTTGTCTCCGGAAATACACATGTGTGCAAAATTTCAATAAAATCGGGCCATGGGAAGTGGGTTAAAAATTGATCGCAAGAATCCACGACAGACGACCGACCGACGACCGACCGACGACCGACCGACGACCGACCGACCACCGACCGACGACCGACGACCCACGGGCAAGTGAAGTTAATATAGAGAATTTAATAAAAGCATAAGCTCATAATCAGCAGACATAATGAAACACAGGAACATAAGCATAATATATTTTGTGCAATTGCAAAAAAGGCTAAAATCAATAAAAAAAAATATGTTTGTAATATAAAAGCATTTATTATTTTTCTATTTTTAATTTTTTTTTTTTTATAAATATTTTTATCATGTGTTCCAATATACTCCCAAGTAACCTGTAAAATACTCAATTCCAAAAATGTTTAA
>OX352762.1:78699879-78702379 GCA_947095585.1 Nephrocerus scutellatus | reverse complement strand
TTGTTTGTTTGTTTGTTTGTTTGTTTGTTTGTTTGTTTGTTTGTTTGTTTGTTTGTTTGTTTGTTTGTTTGTTTGTTTGTTTGTTTGTTTGTTTGTTTGTTTGTTCTCTCTCCACCACCAAAACCAAACAAATGATATAATATATGTTTATGTAAATTTCATATCATTAAAAAAGTTCGAGCAGACCCCTAATAGCCCTTAAGTCATATTTACATACTGCATAGTGCTAATCCGGAATATATTTGCGCATGGCTCAAATTAAAGGTACAAAAGCAAAACATATACTACTACTATAAATCCATCAATTTTGACAGTAATTCAACTCATAGCGAGTTTACAGCACTGTCTGGATAAATTTCAAGAATTGTCACCCAATATTCTCACACTGAAATCTTTATTGCATTTTCCATGTATGTACACAATTCTTGTTGGTCGAGATATTCGCTGAGATAAATGAGCCTACATGAATTCCTGTAACTTCGAATTATTCCGCCAACACCCTTGACTTGTTCCCTACCTCTCATTATGATAAACATATCGTTTGTTTGTTTGTTTGTTTGTTTGTTTGTTTGTTTGTTTGTTTGTTTGTTTGTTTGTTTGTTTGTTTGTTTGTTTGTTTGTTTGTTTGTTTGTTTGTTTGTTTGTTTGTTTGTTTGTTTGTTTGTTTGTTTGTTTGTTTGTTTGTTTGTTTGTTTGTTTGTTTGTTTGTTTGTTTGTTTGTTTGTTTGTTTGTTTGTTTGTTTGTTTGTTTGTTTGTTTGTTTGTTTGTTTGTTTGTTTGTTTGTTTGTTTGTTTGTTTGTTTGTTTGTTTGTTTGTTTGTTTGTTTGTTTGTTTGTTTGTTTGTTTGTTTGTTTGTTTGTTTGTTTGTTTGTTTGTTTGTTTGTTTGTTTGTTTGTTTGTTTGTTTGTTTGTTTGTTTGTTTGTTTGTTTGTTTGTTTGTTTGTTTGTTTGTTTGTTTGTTTGTTTGTTTGTTTGTTTGTTTGTTTGTTTGTTTGTTTGTTTGTTTGTTTGTTTGTTTGTTTGTTTGTTTGTTTGTTTGTTTGTTTGTTTGTTTGTTTGTTTGTTTGTTTGTTTGTTTGTTTGTTTGTTTGTTTGTTTGTTTGTTTGTTTGTTTGTTTGTTTGTTTGTTTGTTTGTTTGTTTGTTTGTTTGTTTGTTTGTTTGTTTGTTTGTTTGTTTGTTTGTTTGTTTGTTTGTTTGTTTGTTTGTTTGTTTGTTTGTTTGTTTGTTTGTTTGTTTGTTTGTTTGTTTGTTTGTTTGTTTGTTTGTTTGTTTGTTTGTTTGTTTGTTTGTTTGTTTGTTTGTTTGTTTGTTTGTTTGTTTGTTTGTTTGTTTGTTTGTTTGTTTGTTTGTTTGTTTGTTTGTTTGTTTGTTTGTTTGTTTGTTTGTTTGTTTGTTTGTTTGTTTGTTTGTTTGTTTGTTTGTTTGTTTGTTTGTTTGTTTGTTTGTTTGTTTGTTTGTTTGTTTGTTTGTTTGTTTGTTTGTTTGTTTGTTTGTTTGTTTGTTTGTTTGTTTGTTTGTTTGTTTGTTTGTTTGTTTGTTTGTTTGTTTGTTTGTTTGTTTGTTTGTTTGTTTGTTTGTTTGTTTGTTTGTTTGTTTGTTTGTTTGTTTGTTTGTTTGTTTGTTTGTTTGTTTGTTTGTTTGTTTGTTTGTTTGCTTGTTTGTTTGTTTGCTTGTTTGTTTGTTTGTTTGTTTGCTTGTTTGTTTGTTTGTTTGTTTGTTTGTTTGCTTGTTTGCTTGTTTGCTTGTTTGTTTGTTTGTTTGTTTGTTTGTTTGTTTGTTTGTTTGTTTGTTTGTTTGTTTGTTTGTTTGTTTGTTTGTTTGTTTGTTTGTTTGTTTGTTTGTTTGTTTGTTTGTTTGTTTGTTTGTTTGTTTGTTTGTTTGTTTGTTTGTTTGTTTGTTTGTTTGTTTGTTTGTTTGTTTGTTTGTTTGTTTGTTTGTTTGTTTGTTTGTTTGTTTGTTTGTTTGTTTGTTTGTTTGTTTGTTTGTTTGTTTGTTTGTTTGTTTGTTTGTTTGTTTGTTTGTTTGTTTGTTTGTTTGTTTGTTTGTTTGTTCTCTCTCCACCACCAAAACCAAACAAATGATATAATATATGTTTATGTAAATTTCATATCATTAAAAAAGTTCGAGCAGACCCCTAATAGCCCTTAAGTCATATTTACATACTGCATAGTGCTAATCCGGAATATATTTGCGCATGGCTCAAATTAAAGGTACAAAAGCAAAACATATACTACTACTATAAATCCATCAATTTTGACAGTAATTCAACTCATAGCGAGTTTACAGCACTGTCTGGATAAATTTCAAGAATTGTCACCCAATATTCTCACACTGAAATCTTTATTGCATTTTCCATGTATGTACACAATTCTTGTTGGTCGAGATATTCGCTGAGATAAATGAGCCTACATGAATTCCTGTAACTTCGAATTATTCCGCCAACACCCTTGACTTGTTCCCTACCTCTCATTATGATAAACATATCGTCAATATGTTA
>OX352762.1:77956535-78051139 GCA_947095585.1 Nephrocerus scutellatus | reverse complement strand
CTTTGTTTCTTTGTTTGTTTGTTTCTTTGTTTGTTTGTTTCTTTGTTTGTTTGTTTCTTTGTTTGTTTGTTTCTTTGTTTGTTTGTTTCTTTGTTTCTTTGTTTCTTTGTTTCTTTGTTTCTTTGTTTCTTTGTTTCTTTGTTTCTTTGTTTCTTTGTTCTTTGTTCTTCTTTGTTTCTTTGTTTCTTTGTTTCTTTGTTTCTTTGTTTCTTTGTTTCTTTGTTTCTTTGTTGTTTGTTTGTTTGTTTGTTTGTTGTTTGTTTGTTTGTTGTTTGTTTGTTTGTTTGTTTGTTTGTTTGTTTGTTTGTTTTTTGTTTGTTTGTTTGTTGTTTGTTTGTTTGTTTGTTGTTTGTTTGTTTGTTTGTTTGTTTGTTTGTTTGTTTGTTTGTTTGTTTGTTTGTTTGTTTGTTGTTGTTTGTTTGTTTGTTTGTTTGTTTGTTTGTTTGTTTGTTTGTTTGTTTGTTTGTGTGTTTGTTTGTTTGTTTGTTTGTTTGTTTGTGTTGTTTGTTTGTTTGTTTGTTTGTTTGTTTGTTTGTTTGTTTGTTTGTTTGTTTGTTTGTTGGTTTGTTTGTTTGTTTGTTTGTTTGTTTGTTTGTTTGTTTGTTTGTTTGTTTGTTTGTTTGTTTGTTTGTTTGTTGTGTTTGTTTGTTTGTTTGTTTGTTTGTTTGTTTGTTTGTTTGTTTGTTTTGTTTGTTGTTTGTTTGTTTGTTGGTTGTTTGTTGTTTGTTTGTTTGTTGTTGTTTGTTTGTTTGTTTGTTTGTTTGTTTGTTTGTTTGTTTGTTGTTTGTTTGTTTGTTTGTTTGTTTGTTTGTGTGTTTGTTTGTTTGTTTGTGTGTTTGTTGTGTTTGTTTGTTTGTTTGTTTGTTTGTTTGTTTGTTGTGTTTGTTTGTTTGTTTGTTTGTTTGTTTGTTTGTTTGTGTTGTTTGTTTGTTTGTTTGTTTGTTTGTTTGTTTGTTTGTTGTGTGTTGTTTGTTTGTTTGTTTGTTTGTTGTGTGTTGTTTGTTTGGTGTGTGTGTGTGTTTGTTTGTTGTTTGTTTGTTTGTTTGTGTGTTTGGGGTTGTTTGTTTGTTGTTTGGTGGTGTGTGTTTGTTGTTTGTTTGTTGTGTTTGTTTGTGTTTGTTTGTTTGTTTGTTTGTTTGTTTGTTGTGTTGTGGTGTGGGGGGGGTTGGGGGGGGGGGGGGGGGGGGTGGGGGGGGGGGGGGGGGGGGGGGGGGGGTGTTGTTTGTGTGTTGTTGTTTGTTTGTTTGTTGTTGTTTGTTTGTTGTTGTTTGTTTGTTTGTTTGTTTGTTTGGTTGTGTGTGTTTGTTTGTTTGTTTGTGTTGTTTGTTTGTTTGTTTGTTTGTTTGTTTGTTTGGTTTGGTGTGTGTTGTGTGTTGTTTGGGGTGTTGTTTGTTTGTGTTGTTTGTTTGTTTGTTGTGTGTGTGTGGGGGGGGGGGGGGGGGGTGTGTGTGTTGTTGTTTGTTTGTTGGTGTTTGTTTGTTGTGTGTTGTTTGTTTGTTTGTGTGTTTGTTTGTTGTTGTTTGTGTTGTTTGTTTGTTTGTTTGTTTGTTGTTTGTTTGTTTGTTTGTTGTGTTTGTTTGTTTGTTTGTTTGTTTGTTTGGTGTGTTGTTTGTTTGTTTGTTTGTTGGTTGTTTGTTTGTTTGTGGTGTGTGTGTGTTGGGGTGTGTTGTGTTTGTTTGTTTGTTTGTTTGTGTTGTTTGTTTGTTTGTTTGTTTGTGTGTTTGTTTGTTTGTTTGTTTGTTGTGTTTGTTTGTTGTTTGTTGTGTTTGTTTGTTTGTTGTTTGTTTGTTGTTTGTTTGTGTTGTTGTGTTTGTTTGTTTGTTTATTTGTTTGTTTGTTTGTTTGTTTGTTTGTTTGTTTCAATTTTAATTTTTAACCCACTTCCCAAAGTCATATTTCATTGAAATTTTGCACACATGCATATCTCCGACGACAACACTATCTATTAAAATTTGGAGCCCCTCGGGCATCGGGGTCGGGGATTCCCATACAAATATTTTACAAAATCGATTTTTTTCAAACTTTATACACATGTGTGTCTCTGATATACAACACTTTTTGTAAAGTGGTTCGTAGAAATTCTTCTTATTATTGTTATTTATAATATTTTTTGATTTTTTATTTTATTATTATCTTATTTTACGTTTATTTTCATCATCTTGACGGGTTCGGTATTTTTAATTTGTAAAATGAACTCTTATTTTGAAATTCATTTCACAAATATTCGCGGCATTAAAAGTAATTTCAACTCGATCGTAGCACATCTTGACGCGAATAAACCTGCGGTTCTAAGTTTATGTGAAACGCAGGCCTCTTATATGGGTACCCCAAATGATTTTCAATGTCAGGGGTATTCTCGTGTCGACTGTTTGGTTCCTCATCGTGGGGTTATTTTATTTATACGAGAAGACATCAGTTTTAGTGTACCTAATTTTAATATTCCAAACAGTAATCCAATGTTCAATACGATATGGATAGAAATTGTAATTTCAAACCATTCGATATTTATTTGTTCCCTTTATCGTAGTCCTAATTTGTCACCTGATGACACTAATATTGAGTTTAATTACTTATCAGACACAATAGACAAGATTTACCAATCATCACCAACATCAGAATTGGTAGTCTTGTCCACAATGATTCATGGTTGACCTATTCGAATGGTAGAGATCGATTAGGTGAAACCGCTGAACTATTTTCAAAATTTAATCTTTTCACCCAACTCGTTGATAAGCCAACTAGGTATCCCGATACTACTGGTCAATCACCTCACCTTTTAAATTTATTTCTTACAACTATGCCTGATAAATATTCAATTGATGTATCTGCTCCATTAGGTCTTTCTGACCATGCTTTGATAGTAGCCAAATTTTCAATATCACCAGCCCTTATAGAGACTACAAGTAAAAGGCTACTCTGGCATTATAAAAATGCTAACTGGGAGCTCCTGAACCAATTTTATAGATCATTTGATTGGTCAACCTGTTTTTCCAGCAATAATGCTGATGAAGCATCACAACTTATCACGTCAACCATTTTGCTAGGAATGAAAAATTGCATTCCTTCTTCATTTAAAAAGAAAAATACTCATAAAAATAAATGGTTTAATGAACATTGCAGGTCAGCAGTCGCGTGTAAAAAAGCAGCCCATTTGGACTACGTTAATTGCACTTCTGAAGAAAACCTTGTAAAGTTTCGAATAGCTAGAAATAGATCAAACGCTATATTGAAAAGGTCCAAAATAATATATGACCTTAAGATTCGAGATAGCATGCGAAAAATTTTGGATTCTAATTCAAACAGTCGAAGCTTTTGGTCGTTTGCTGCATTTATTTCACAATGGTATTCATTATAGAACTAATATTGAGAAAGCTAATCTCTTAGATTCTCATTTCGCTGGTGCGTCTACTCTTCCTTTAACTAATCAAAGCCCCCCAATTCTACCGAATCTAGGCCCAGGTATGTCTAAAATCTATTTTCGGAAACGGGTTGTTTCAAAGATTCTGAAAGAACTTAACCCCAATAAAGCGACTGGCCCCGACGGTATTCCGCCATTAGTATTGAAAAGTTGTCATCTTACTTTGGCAAAACCGCTTAGCAAATTGTTTCATCTCTCAATGAAGACAGGTGTTTTTCCGTCAATTTGGAAAATAGCTAATATTCAACCCGTCCCGAAAAAAGGTGATAAATCGGCACCTACGAACTACCGACCTATTGCTTTGTTGTCGGTTCTATCGAAGGTAATGGAATCTATCGTTAATTTCAGACTAATGAACTATCTGGATTCGAATGTTCTTTTATCCGATGTGCAGTATGGATTTCGTAAAAATCGATCTTCAGGCGAACTAATGACGTGCATGACTCATTGTTTGGAGCGAAGCATTGAAAACCTAGGTGAATCAAGCGTTGTTTCCTTAGATATTGCTAAAGCTTTTGATAGAGTATGGCATGATTGTCTTATTAATAAGATTCTCTCTGCCCACCGGAGCCTACCGTTTGTTTGTTTGTTTGTTTGTTTGTTTGTTTGTTTGTTTGTTTGTTTGTTTGTTTGTTTGTTTGTTTGTTTGTTTGTTTGTTTGTTTGTTTGTTTGTTTGTTTGTTTGTTTGTTTGTTTGTTTGTTTGTTTGTTTGTTTGTTTGTTTGTTTGTTTGTTTGTTTGTTTGTTTGTTTGTTTGTTTGTTTGTTTGTTTGTTTGTTTGTTTGTTTGTTTGTTTGTTTGTTTGTTTGTTTGTTTGTTTGTTTGTTTGTTTGTTTGTTTGTTTGTTTGTTTGTTTGTTTGTTTGTTTGTTTGTTTGTTTGTTTGTTTGTTTGTTTGTTTGTTTGTTTGTTTGTTTGTTTGTTTGTTTGTTTGTTTGTTTGTTTGTTTGTTTGTTTGTTTGTTTGTTTGTTTGTTTGTTTGTTTGTTTGTTTGTTTGTTTGTTTGTTTGTTTGTTTGTTTGTTTGTTTGTTTGTTTGTTTGTTTGTTTGTTTGTTTGTTTATTTGTTTGTTTGTTTGTTTGTTTGTTTGTTTGTTTTCAATTTTTAATTTTTAACCCACTTCCCAAAGTCATATTTCATTGAAATTTTGCACACATGCATATCTCCGACGACAACACTATCTATTAAAATTTGGAGCCCCTCGGGCATCGGGGTCGGGGATTCCCATACAAATATTTTACAAAATCGATTTTTTTCAAACTTTATACACATGTGTGTCTCTGATATACAACACTTTTTGTAAAGTGGTTCGTAGAAATTCTTCTTATTATTGTTATTTATAATATTTTTTGATTTTTTATTTTATTATTATCTTATTTTACGTTTATTTTCATCATCTTGACGGGTTCGGTATTTTTAATTTGTAAAATGAACTCTTATTTTGAAATTCATTTCACAAATATTCGCGGCATTAAAAGTAATTTCAACTCGATCGTAGCACATCTTGACGCGAATAAACCTGCGGTTCTAAGTTTATGTGAAACGCAGGCCTCTTATATGGGTACCCCAAATGATTTTCAATGTCAGGGGTATTCTCGTGTCGACTGTTTGGTTCCTCATCGTGGGGTTATTTTATTTATACGAGAAGACATCAGTTTTAGTGTACCTAATTTTAATATTCCAAACAGTAATCCAATGTTCAATACGATATGGATAGAAATTGTAATTTCAAACCATTCGATATTTATTTGTTCCCTTTATCGTAGTCCTAATTTGTCACCTGATGACACTAATATTGAGTTTAATTACTTATCAGACACAATAGACAAGATTTACCAATCATCACCAACATCAGAATTGGTAGTCTTGTCCACAATGATTCATGGTTGACCTATTCGAATGGTAGAGATCGATTAGGTGAAACCGCTGAACTATTTTCAAAATTTAATCTTTTCACCCAACTCGTTGATAAGCCAACTAGGTATCCCGATACTACTGGTCAATCACCTCACCTTTTAAATTTATTTCTTACAACTATGCCTGATAAATATTCAATTGATGTATCTGCTCCATTAGGTCTTTCTGACCATGCTTTGATAGTAGCCAAATTTTCAATATCACCAGCCCTTATAGAGACTACAAGTAAAAGGCTACTCTGGCATTATAAAAATGCTAACTGGGAGCTCCTGAACCAATTTTATAGATCATTTGATTGGTCAACCTGTTTTTCCAGCAATAATGCTGATGAAGCATCACAACTTATCACGTCAACCATTTTGCTAGGAATGAAAAATTGCATTCCTTCTTCATTTAAAAAGAAAAATACTCATAAAAATAAATGGTTTAATGAACATTGCAGGTCAGCAGTCGCGTGTAAAAAAGCAGCCCATTTGGACTACGTTAATTGCACTTCTGAAGAAAACCTTGTAAAGTTTCGAATAGCTAGAAATAGATCAAACGCTATATTGAAAAGGTCCAAAATAATATATGACCTTAAGATTCGAGATAGCATGCGAAAAATTTTGGATTCTAATTCAAACAGTCGAAGCTTTTGGTCGTTTGCTGCATTTATTTCACAATGGTATTCATTATAGAACTAATATTGAGAAAGCTAATCTCTTAGATTCTCATTTCGCTGGTGCGTCTACTCTTCCTTTAACTAATCAAAGCCCCCCAATTCTACCGAATCTAGGCCCAGGTATGTCTAAAATCTATTTTCGGAAACGGGTTGTTTCAAAGATTCTGAAAGAACTTAACCCCAATAAAGCGACTGGCCCCGACGGTATTCCGCCATTAGTATTGAAAAGTTGTCATCTTACTTTGGCAAAACCGCTTAGCAAATTGTTTCATCTCTCAATGAAGACAGGTGTTTTTCCGTCAATTTGGAAAATAGCTAATATTCAACCCGTCCCGAAAAAAGGTGATAAATCGGCACCTACGAACTACCGACCTATTGCTTTGTTGTCGGTTCTATCGAAGGTAATGGAATCTATCGTTAATTTCAGACTAATGAACTATCTGGATTCGAATGTTCTTTTATCCGATGTGCAGTATGGATTTCGTAAAAATCGATCTTCAGGCGAACTAATGACGTGCATGACTCATTGTTTGGAGCGAAGCATTGAAAACCTAGGTGAATCAAGCGTTGTTTCCTTAGATATTGCTAAAGCTTTTGATAGAGTATGGCATGATTGTCTTATTAATAAGATTCTCTCTGCCCACCGGAGCCTACCGAGCTTTTTCTTCACGATGTCGACATTGCGGTAACGCTCGTAGATCTTATCATTATAGAGTCTCCGGAATCGTCCTTCCTCACATACGGGGCCAACAATTCTCCGTAAGACTTTTCTCTCGAACGCGGCTAAGAGGTCAGTATGCTTTTTGCTAAGCACCCAAGTCTCGGATCCTTATGTAAGTAAGTGGTATGACCATTATCTTATATATAAGCAGCTTGGATGTTGTGGTTAAGTTACTGGATTGAAGAGTCTTGACAGACTATAGAAGGCTTTGTTGGCTTTAAGCAACCGTGCACGTATTTCTGGTTCCATGCTGTTATCGGCTGCTATAGTTGACCCGAGATAGTTTAAGGATTGCACTACTTCAAATTCGCACTCCACTATTTGAATTGAGGGACCAATGCTGGATCTTCTTCTCGCAGACGTGACCACCATGTGCTTTGTTTTGCTCTCATATATGTGCAGTCCCAGATTTCGTGCCGCCTGCTCTATCCTTCTGCTGATTCCTGTACAGCTCTTCGGTTTCTACCAACGACGTCAATATCGTCTGCGTAAGCCAGTATCTGAATGGACTTATAGAGTTGTTCCTCTCGCCTTTACGTCAGAGTCTCGGATCACTTTATCCAACGCTAGGTTGAAGAGGACGCAGGCCATTCAATGGGTTTTCTACCATAAAAGGCACTTAATAGGCATATTTTGAAAGTGGTCAGTCTCCTAAGTCAAGGGGTCACCATACGAATTTTTTTTATTGTTTTTACTAATTGCATGTTTTTATGAATCGATTGCGTTCAAATTTAGCATAGGGGTTTTATACCACAATGAACACATAATAGGCATATTTTGAAAGTGGTCAGACTCCTGAGTCAAAGGGTCTCCATAAGAATTTTTTTATTGTTTCTACAAATTGCATGTTATTATGAACCAATCGCGTTCACACTTTGCGTAACGTTTTTATACCATAATGGGCACTAAATAGGCATATTTTGCAAGTGGTCAGACTCCTGAGTCAATGGGTCTCCATAAGAATTTTTTTTATTGTTTCTACAATTCGCATGTGTTTATGAACCAATCGCGTTCAAACTTATTCTATAGTTATCTGGGCAGGTGAGGTGGTCAGTTGGTGGGTTGGCCAGTTGGTGCGAGTTCAGTGGGTGGGGTGGTCTGTGAGTGGGTGGTCTTATGAGGTCAGAGGTCCGTGGGCTGGGGGTCAGATGGTGGTGGGTCAGTGGGCGGGAGGTCAGTGGGTGTAGTGTCAGTGGGCGGGTGAACTTGGTGGGGGTCAGTGGGATGGGGCAGCTGGGAAACGCCGGAGACGATGGGTTGGTAATGAAGCCACGAGCAACGCCGGGCACTTCAGCTAGTTAGAAATAAAAAAAACACAACGCCACAACTTTGGAATATATATATATAGGTAATTTAATTTATTAAAAAAAGAACAATTCGAATGAAAAAAAGGTTTTGACACAGGATGTCCGCTCGTCTTTGTTGCCAAAATCAGACTGCTTTTTGTTTCTGTCTCGTATGTCGTATGTTCGTCTTCGCCCTATGTTATTCTTTGTGTACATGTTGTCATCGGCTTTATTGTCTGTCGTCTCGTCTGTACATGTGGTTTGTGCAACTGTCCGTTATCATGTCTGCGTCTCGTCATGGATTCTTACATTCGGCCAGCCTGATCATTAATTCGGCCTCGAATGATGTAGCCCAGCGCTTCATACCATCGGCAGCGGTTGTGGTACGCCGCGGCCCATCGTGATCTCCAACTTGCTCCTTTATCTTTATTATTTTATAAGGTTCAAAATACTTAGGCTTCAGTTTAAGTCCCGGTCCGAACTGAGTTCTTCGAACTGCTACCAAATCATTCAGCTTGTATTTTATAGCTTCTTTTCGTCTTCTCAGTTTATACCGATAGTTTTCACTTTGTATATCAGCGATGTTAGATTTGGCTTCGGTTCGAATTTGACATCTTTCATTATCTAACTCCTCGACAGCCTCTTCGTTGAGTAGCTCTTGGATGTTAGGTATTTCTTTAGCCCTCATGTCCATTCCAGTGAGGATCTTGAATGGTGCGATTCTAGTACTTCTCGTTGGTGTATTGTTAATTATTTGCTGTGCACGATCAACGCTCTTGTACCAGCATCCAGGATCTTCTAAATTCATCTTCGTTAATAGTGAAACAAGTATCCAATTGACTCGCTCCACTTGCCCATTTCCTCTCGGTACTCCCGTAGTGATCGTTAGGTGCATTATGCCTTGTACCTTACAATAATCTTGAAACGCGTTCGACGTGAACGCCGTACCTCGATCTGAGATAATCCGTCGGGGGTTTCCAAATATTGCCGATTGCTTCTTTAGCCTTTCTAATACTTCTTCCGTGGTTGTACTCTTAGTGGGATACAAACAAACGAATTTAGAAAAGGCGTCAACAACCACCAAAATATGATTGTACCGCTTCTTTGTGTCTTCCATTGGTCCTATATGATCAATATGGTACGTTTCGAGTGGATAGCTGCCTTTGTCAATAGAAGTTAGGAATCCTTCCGGCTCACCACTCTTCCGATCAGCTAGGATACATTCCACACAATTCTTAACCATATTCAAGATCTTCGTTTTTACATCTCGGATAAAGTAATTCCGCTCCAGCAAATCCTGGGTCTTCTTAGCAGAAAAGTGTCCTTCTTTGTGTACCATACGAATAATATCATCTTCCATCGATTTTGGTATAGCGACCAATTCTAAGACGGGGTTTTTGCATATAACGCCATTTTTATGAAGAAATCCTCGTATGGTTTCTGCTTCAGTACTTCAGCCATCACTTTAAAGTATTCGTCTTCGGCTTGTCCTTGTCTGATCCTATGAGTTAACGTATCAACAATAGTCATTTCTACTCTACTCAAGGCGTCGACGTGCCTCATCTTGGTACCACTTCGATGCACAACTTCATAATCGTAATCCTGCAGGAACATTGCCCATCTCGTCACCCTTAACGGCACTTCCTTCTTATTCATCGTCATTGCAAAGGCATTGCAATCTGTGACGAACTTCACGTGTTGTCCCAAGCAATAAACTCTCCACTTCTTTAATGCTCCGACGACTGCCAACACCTCAAGTTCATAAGAATGGTATCTTTCCTCCTGTGGACTCGTCTTGCGACTCATAAACTGCACTGGGTGATACTCTTGGTCATCGTTGTCTTTTTGTAGCAGCACTGCTCTGTATCCATATTTACTCGCGTCTGTGTGGATTTCAGTTACAGCCCTTGGGTCAAACAGTTTGAGGACTGGTGACTTAGTAAGTGAACCCTTTAACCATTCAAAAGCCCGAAGCTGTTCTACTCCCATCGTGAATGACGCGTTCTTCCGAAGTAGATCACTGAGTGGTTTCGCCCACGTGGCATAGCCCACTATAAATCTGCGAAAATATGAAGTTAGACCCAAAAATCGTTGGAGCGATTTCTTGTCCTTTGGCATTGGGTAATTTCGTACCGCGTTGGTTTTCTCTTCAGATGGTCTGGTTCCATGCTGTTATCGGCTGCTATAGTTGACCCGAGATAGTTTAAGGATTGCACTACTTCAAATTCGCACTCCACTATTTGAATTGAGGGACCAATGCTGGATCTTCTTCTCGCAGACGTGACCACCATGTGCTTTGTTTTGCTCTCATATATGTGCAGTCCCAGATTTCGTGCCGCCTGCTCTATCCTTCTGCTGATTCCTGTACAGCTCTTCGGTTTCTACCAACGATGTCAATATCGTCTGCGTAAGCCAGTATCTGAATGGACTTATAGAGTTGTTCCTCTCGCCTTTACGTCAGAGTCTCGGATCACTTTATCCAACGCTAGGTTGAAGAGGACGCAGGCCATTCCATCCCCTTGTCGGAGCCCGTTATAGATGTTTTATCTATATATATAAAAGTGAAACTTTGTATGTGTGTATGTCCGGTATAGACTGCCAAACCCTTCAACCGATCGCGTTCTAATTTTGCATATGGGTTTTCTACCATAAAAGGCATTTAATAGGCATATTTTGAAAGTGGTCAGTCTCCTAAGTCAAGGGGTCACCATACGAATTTTTTTTATTGTTTTTACTAATTGCATGTTTTTATGAATCGATTGCGTTCAAACTTAGCATAGGGGTTTTATACCACAATGAACACATAATAGGCATATTTTGAAAGTGGTCAGACTCCTGAGTCAAAGGGTCTCCATAAGAATTTTTTTATTGTTTCTACAAATTGCATGTTATTATGAACCAATCGCGTTCACACTTTGCGTAACGTTTTTATACCATAATGGGCACTAAATAGGCATATTTTGCAAGTGGTCAGACTCCTGAGTCAATGGGTCTCCATAAGAATTTTTTTTATTGTTTCTAAAATTCGCATGTGTTTATGAACCAATCGCATTCAAACTTATTCTATAGTTATCTGGGCAGGTGAGGTGGTCAGTTGGTGGGTTGGCCAGTTGGTGCGAGTTCAGTGGGTGGGGTGGTCTGTGAGTGGGTGGTCTTATGAGGTCAGATGTCCGTGGGCTGGGGGTCAGATGGTGGTGGGTCAGTGGGCGGGAGGTCAGTGGGTGTAGTGTCAGTGGGCGGGTGAACTTGGTGGGGGTCAGTGGGATGGGGCAGCTGGGAAACGCCGGAGACGATGGGTTGGTAATGAAGCCACGAGCAACGCCGGGCACTTCAGCTAGTTAGAAATAAAAAAAACACAACGCCACAACTTTGGAATATATATATATATAGGTAATTTAATTTATTAAAAAAAGAACAATTCGAATAAAAAAAAGGTTTTGACACAGGATGTCCGCTCGTCTTTGTTGCCAAAATCAGACTGCTTTTTGTTTCTGTCTCGTATGTTGTATGTTCGTCTTCGCCCTATGTTATTCTTTGTGTACATGTTGTCATCGGCTTTATTGTCTGTCGTCTCGTCTGTACATGTGGTTTGTGCAACTGTCCGTTATCATGTCTGCGTCTCGTCATGGATTCTTACATTCGGCCAGCCTGATCATTAATTCGGCCTCGAATGATGTAGCCCAGCGCTTCATACCATCGGCAGCGGTTGTGGTACGCCGCGGCCCATCGTGATCTCCAACTTTCTCCTTTATCTTTATTATTTTATAAGGTTCAAAATACTTAGGCTTCAGTTTAAGTCCCGGTCCGAACTGAGTTCTTCGAACTGCTACCAAATCATTCAGCTTGTATTTTATAGCTTCTTTTCGTCTTCTCAGTTTATACCGATAGTTTTCACTTTGTATATCAGCGATGTTAGATTTGGCTTCGGTTCGAATTTGACATCTTTCATTATCTAACTCCTCGACAGCCTCTTCGTTGAGTAGCTCTTGGATGTTAGGTATTTCTTTAGCCCTCATGTCCATTCCAGTGAGGATCTTGAATGGTGCGATTCTAGTACTTCTCGTTGGTGTATTGTTAATTATTTGCTGTGCACGATCAACGCTCTTGTACCAGCATCCAGGATCTTCTAAATTCATCTTCGTTAATAGTGAAACAAGTATCCAATTGACTCGCTCCACTTGCCCATTTCCTCTCGGTACTCCCGTAGTGATCGTTAGGTGCATTATGCCTTGTACCTTACAATAATCTTGAAACGCGTTCGACGTGAACGCCGTACCTCGATCTGAGATAATCCGTCGGGGGTTTCCAAATATTGCCGATTGCTTCTTTAGCCTTTCTAATACTTCTTCCGTGGTTGTACTCTTAGTGGGATACAAACAAACGAATTTAGAAAAGGCGTCAACAACCACCAAAATATGATTGTACCGCTTCTTTGTGTCTTCCATTGGTCCTATATGATCAATATGGTACGTTTCGAGTGGATAGCTGCCTTTGTCAATAGAAGTTAGGAATCCTTCCGGCTCACCACTCTTCCGATCAGCTAGGATACATTCCACACAATTCTTAACCATATTCAAGATCTTCGTTTTTACATCTCGGATAAAGTAATTCCGCTCCAGCAAATCCTGGGTCTTCTTAGCAGAAAAGTGTCCTTCTTTGTGTACCATACGAATAATATCATCTTCCATCGATTTTGGTATAGCGACCAATTCTAAGACGGGGTTTTTGCATATAACGCCATTTTTATGAAGAAATCCTCGTATGGTTTCTGCTTCAGTACTTCAGCCATCACTTTAAAGTATTCGTCTTCGGCTTGTCCTTGTCTGATCCTATGAGTTAACGTATCAACAATAGTCATTTCTACTCTACTCAAGGCGTCGACGTGCCTCATCTTGGTACCACTTCGATGCACAACTTCATAATCGTAATCCTGCAGGAACATTGCCCATCTCGTCACCCTTAACGGCACTTCCTTCTTATTCATCGTCATTGCAAAGGCATTGCAATCTGTGACGAACTTCACGTGTTGTCCCAAGCAATAAACTCTCCACTTCTTTAATGCTCCGACGACTGCCAACACCTCAAGTTCATAAGAATGGTATCTTTCCTCCTGTGGACTCGTCTTGCGACTCATAAACTGCACTGGGTGATACTCTTGGTCATCGTTGTCTTTTTGTAGCAGCACTGCTCTGTATCCATATTTACTCGCGTCTGTGTGGATTTCAGTTACAGCCCTTGGGTCAAACAGTTTGAGGACTGGTGACTTAGTAAGTGAACCCTTTAACCATTCAAAAGCCCGAAGCTGTTCTACTCCCATCGTGAATGACGCGTTCTTCCGAAGTAGATCACTGAGTGGTTTCGCCCACGTGGCATAGCCCACTATAAATTTGCGAAAATATGAAGTTAGACCCAAAAATCGTTGAAGCGATTTCTTGTCCTTTGGCATTGGGTAATTTCGTACCGCGTTGGTTTTCTCTTCAGATGGTCTAATTGTTCCTTTCTCGATGATGTATCCCAAAAAATTACTGCTGTAGGAAACGACACTTAGACCAATTCAACTCGAGTCTATTCTTACCTGCCACTTCCAACACTCGTTTCAATCGGCTGATTGCCTCTTCATGACTGACAGCTAGAATGATTACATCATCCATGTAAACTTGAACCACACCTTCATTGATCAATGATTTCAATGCCGTCATGATAAACCTTGTAAACACAGCCGGTGAATTGCATATGCCGAAAGGAACCTTTAAGAATTCGTACTGTCCATTATGTACAATGAACGAAGTGTATTTTCTGGAATCCTTTTCCACTGACACATGGAAGAATCCGTTCACTAAATCGAGCGTTGTGAAAACTGAGGCTTGCTGTAGCTGCTCCACCACGTCGTCTATTAGGGGCATAGGGAAGTGATCTTTAATCATTTTTGGATTGATCCTACGGAAGTCACAGCACATTTTTTTTCTCCGTTCTTTTTCGTAACTAGTACGACAGGTGATGCGAATTCGGACCTACTCTCCTGGATTACCCCTTTTCTCAGCCATTCAGCAACCTGTCTCTCGATTTCTTCTTTCTCCTCTGGTGATGTTCTTCTTGCTCTTTCGTAAAGTGGTGTTTCGTCCTTCAAAATTATCTTTATGGTGATGGGTGATGACACTTCATCCTTCGGCCCATAACTCTCGATCATTGTTGTGATCCTTCTCCAATATTCTACAGGTAAATGGCACAAATCGACTGCAGGCGTGGAATCGTCCTCATTCCTCGCCAAAACACACATAGCTCCAAACACGCTGTGAAGCTCTTCAATCGAGTCAATACTCCGTCTGTCTGATGATCTTCGGGTTGACCGTCGCATTGGGACATCTTCCCGCTGCCTGCCTTCAGCCCGAGACACACCCTTCTTCTTCTCGACTTGTGTCCTTTGTTCACCTCTTCTTCTTCTTCTAGATTATCTAAATCCAGCTTCTTCTTCTGAGCTCTGCTTTCACCTGAACCCACTGGCCTATTCGATGCCTCCTCTTGCACCGTTTCATTGTCTCGTCGTCTAAATTGTACGTCGTTATCCTTGATGCTTGTATACGTATGACGTATAACATCCCCTCCGATGACCATTGAGAACAACAACTCGCGTTCACGCACGACATGTAGCCTTACTTCAAATTCGATGTCATCTACAGTGACCACTGTATCGAAGTACCCAAGCGTCTTTACATCATTGTTTCCTAACCCATTTAATACTGTTGACTCTTCTACCAACTTCACATCAGGGAAATGCAGCAACATCTCATGACGTAGTTCGTGGCTTCGTTCGAGTTTCGTTGGGATAAATTTCTTCTGAATTTGACCTCTCCCGCCGTTGCGCACCACCACCACTACCTAATGGTTGCACTGTTAACTCCGAACTCACCGAATCATCCTCATCGTTGTCGTAGTAATTTAAAAGTCTTTTCTGCAAATTCTGTTTTTTACCCGTCGTGGTCAGCCCTACGTCTTTTAGTTAATTTTTCAACTCGTCTACCGTCATCTCATTAATTCTATCTGCGTCCATCCTGTTTCTACACCCTGTACACTTGTTAATTTAAAAATTAATTTAACAATATAATTTTAATATTTTATAGAATATCAAACTCATAAATACAATTCATAAAAATGAAATGAAAATTATTTTTAACATAAAAAGAACTGACTTAACTTTTATAAATACTAGTGTACTGCTACCACTACAATCGCCTCACTCCAATCGAATCGTCTTGCTTCCTCTTTAATTGCTACCAATCAAATCGTCTTGCTTCCTCTTTCTTCTTCACTCTTTCGATGGATGCACAGCTACACAATTGAACGTTGGAGCATACAACGGTGACAATTCTGAGTTGTTGCTCTTTCTATGTCTATTCTTTTTTAAATTCTCTATATTAACTTCACTTGCCCGTGGGTCGTCGGTCGGTCGTCGGTCGGTCGTCGGTCGGTTGTCGGTCGGTTGTCGGTCGGTTGTCGGTCGGTCGTCGGTCGGTCGTCGGTCGGTCGTCGGTCGGTCGTCTGTCGTGGATTCTTGCGATCAATTTTTAACCCACTTCCCATGGCCCGATTTTATTGAAATTTTGCACACATGCGTATTTCCGGAGACAACATGTTTCTACAAATTGCATGTTATTATGAACCAATCGCGTTCACACTTTGCGTAACGTTTTTATACCATAATGGGCACTAAATAGGCATATTTTGCAAGTGGTCAGACTCCTGAGTCAATGGGTCTCCATAAGAATTTTTTTTATTGTTTCTACAATTCGCATGTGTTTATGAACCAATCGCGTTCAAACTTATTCTATAGTTATCTGGGCAGGTGAGGTGGTCAGTTGGTGGGTTGGCCAGTTGGTGCGAGTTCAGTGGGTGGGGTGGTCTGAGAGTGGGTGGTCTTATGAGGTCAGATGTCCGTGGGCTGGGGGTCAGATGGTGGTGGGTCAGTGGGCGGGAGGTCAGTGGGTGTAGTGTCAGTGGGCGGGTGAACTTGGTGGGGGTCAGTGGGATGGGGCAGCTGGGAAACGCCGGAGACGATGGGTTGGTAATGAAGCCACGAGCAACGCCGGGCACTTCAGCTAGTTAGAAATAAAAAAAACACAACGCCACAACTTTGGAATATATATATATATAGGTAATTTAATTTATTAAAAAAAGAACAATTCGAATGAAAAAAAGGTTTTGACACAGGATGTCCGCTCGTCTTTGTTGCCAAAATCAGACTGCTTTTTGTTTCTGTCTCGTATGTTGTATGTTCGTCTTCGCCCTATGTTACTCTTTGTGTACATGTTGTCATCGGCTTTATTGTCTGTCGTCTCGTCTGTACATGTGGTTTGTGCAACTGTCCGTTATCATGTCTGCGTCTCGTCATGGATTCTTACATTCGGCCAGCCTGATCATTAATTCGGCCTCGAATGATGTAGCCCAGCGCTTCATACCATCGGCAGCGGTTGTGGTACGCCGCGGCCCATCGTGATCTCCAACTTTCTCCTTTATCTTTATTATTTTATAAGGTTCAAAATACTTAGGCTTCAGTTTAAGTCCCGGTCCGAACTGAGTTCTTCGAACTGCTACCAAATCATTCAGCTTGTATTTTATAGCTTCTTTTCGTCTTCTCAGTTTATACCGATAGTTTTCACTTTGTATATCAGCGATGTTAGATTTGGCTTCGGTTCGAATTTGACATCTTTCATTATCTAACTCCTCGACAGCCTCTTCGTTGAGTAGCTCTTGGATGTTAGGTATTTCTTTAGCCCTCATGTCCATTCCAGTGAGGATCTTGAATGGTGCGATTCTAGTACTTCTCGTTGGTGTATTGTTAATTATTTGCTGTGCACGATCAACGCTCTTGTACCAGCATCCAGGATCTTCTAAATTCATCTTCGTTAATAGTGAAACAAGTATCCAATTGACTCGCTCCACTTGCCCATTTCCTCTCGGTACTCCCGTAGTGATCGTTAGGTGCATTATGCCTTGTACCTTACAATAATCTTGAAACGCGTTCGACGTGAACGCCGTACCTCGATCTGAGATAATCCGTCGGGGGTTTCCAAATATTGCCGATTGCTTCTTTAGCCTTTCTAAGACTTCTTCCGTGGTTGTACTCTTAGTGGGATACAAACAAACGAATTTAGAAAAGGCGTCAACAACCACCAAAATATGATTGTACCGCTTCTTTGTGTCTTCCATTGGTCCTATATGATCAATATGGTACGTTTCGAGTGGATAGCTGCCTTTGTCAATAGAAGTTAGGAATCCTTCCGGCTCACCACTCTTCCGATCAGCTAGGATACATTCCACACAATTCTTAACCATATTCAAGATCTTCGTTTTTACATCTCGGATAAAGTAATTCCGCTCCAGCAAATCCTGGGTCTTCTTAGCAGAAAAGTGTCCTTCTTTGTGTACCATACGAATAATATCATCTTCCATCGATTTTGGTATAGCGACCAATTCTAAGACGGGGTTTTTGCATATAACGCCATTTTTATGAAGAAATCCTCGTATGGTTTCTGCTTCAGTACTTCAGCCATCACTTTAAAATATTCGTCTTCGGCTTGTCCTTGTCTGATCCTATGAGTTAACGTATCAACAATAGTCATTTCTACTCTACTCAAGGCGTCGACGTGCCTCATCTTGGTACCACTTCGATGCACAACTTCATAATCGTAATCCTGCAGGAACATTGCCCATCTCGTCACCCTTAACGGCACTTCCTTCTTATTCATCGTCATTGCAAAGGCATTGCAATCTGTGACGAACTTCACGTGTTGTCCCAAGCAATAAACTCTCCACTTCTTTAATGCTCCGACGACTGCCAACACCTCAAGTTCATAAGAATGGTATCTTTCCTCCTGTGGACTCGTCTTGCGACTCATAAACTGCACTGGGTGATACTCTTGGTCATCGTTGTCTTTTTGTAGCAGCACTGCTCTGTATCCATATTTACTCGCGTCTGTGTGGATTTCAGTTACAGCCCTTGGGTCAAACAGTTTGAGGACTGGTGACTTAGTAAGTGAACCCTTTAACCATTCAAAAGCCCGAAGCTGTTCTACTCCCATCGTGAATGACGCGTTCTTCCGAAGTAGATCACTGAGTGGTTTCGCCCACGTGGCATAGCCCACTATAAATTTGCGAAAATATGAAGTTAGACCCAAAAATCGTTGAAGCGATTTCTTGTCCTTTGGCATTGGGTAATTTCGTACCGCGTTGGTTTTCTCTTCAGATGGTCTAATTGTTCCTTTTTCGATGATGTATCCCAAAAAATTACTGCTGTAGGAAACGACACTTAGACCAATTCAACTCGAGTCTATTCTTACCTGCCACTTCCAACACTCGTTTCAATCGGCTGATTGCCTCTTCATGACTGACAGCTAGAATGATTACATCATCCATGTAAACTTGAACCACGCCTTCATTGAT
Organism: Nephrocerus scutellatus; assembly: GCA_947095585.1. Lineage (NCBI taxonomy): Eukaryota > Metazoa > Arthropoda > Insecta > Diptera > Pipunculidae > Nephrocerus > Nephrocerus scutellatus. The sequence goes on along the minus strand of OX352762.1, from coordinate 78,032,700 downwards.
CAATGATTTCAATGCCGTCATGATAAACCTTGTAAACACAGCCGGTGAATTGCATATGCCGAAAGGAACCTTTAAGAATTCGTACTGTCCATTATGTACAATGAACGAAGTGTATTTTCTGGAATCCTTTTCCACTGACACATGGAAGAATCCGTTCACTAAATCGAGCGTTGTGAAAACTGAGGCTTGCTGTAGCTGCTCCACCACGTCGTCTATTAGGGGCATAGGGAAGTGATCTTTAATCATTTTTGGATTGATCCTACGGAAGTCACAGCACATTTTTTTTCTCCGTTCTTTTTCGTAACTAGTACGACAGGTGATGCGAATTCGGACCTACTCTCCTGGATTACCCCTTTTCTCAGCCATTCAGCAACCTGTCTCTCGATTTCTTCTTTCTCCTCTGGTGATGTTCTTCTTGCTCTTTCGTAAAGTGGTGTTTCGTCCTTCAAAATTATCTTTATGGTGATGGGTGATGACACTTCATCCTTCGGCCCATAACTCTCGATCATTGTTGTGATCCTTCTCCAATATTCTACAGGTAAATGGCACAAATCGACTGCAGGCGTGGAATCGTCCTCATTCCTCGCCAAAACACACATAGCTCCAAACACGCTGTGAAGCTCTTCAATCGAGTCAATACTCCGTCTGTCTGATGATCTTCGGGTTGACCGTCGCATTGGGACATCTTCCCGCTGCCTGCCTTCAGCCCGAGACACACCCTTCTTCTTCTCGACTTGTGTCCTTTGTTCACCTCTTCTTCTTCTTCTAGATTATCTAAATCCAGCTTCTTCTTCTGAGCTCTGCTTTCACCTGAACCCACTGGCCTATTCGATGCCTCCTCTTGCACCGTTTCATTGTCTCGTCGTCTAAATTGTACGTCGTTATCCTTGATGCTTGTATACGTATGACGTATAACATCCCCTCCGATGACCATTGAGAACAACAACTCGCGTTCACGCACGACATGTAGCCTTACTTCAAATTCGATGTCATCTACAGTGACCACTGTATCGAAGTACCCAAGCGTCTTTACATCATTGTTTCCTAACCCATTTAATACTGTTGACTCTTCTACCAACTTCACATCAGGGAAATGCAGCAACATCTCATGACGTAGTTCGTGGCTTCGTTCGAGTTTCGTTGGGATAAATTTCTTCTGAATTTGACCTCTCCCGCCGTTGCGCACCACCACCACTACCTAATGGTTGCACTGTTAACTCCGAACTCACCGAATCATCCTCATCGTTGTCGTAGTAATTTAAAAGTCTTTTCTGCAAATTCTGTTTTTTACCCGTCGTGGTCAGCCCTACGTCTTTTAGTTAATTTTTCAACTCGTCTACCGTCATCTCATTAATTCTATCTGCGTCCATCCTGTTTCTACACCCTGTACACTTGTTAATTTAAAAATTAATTTAACAATATAATTTTAATATTTTATAGAATATCAAACTCATAAATACAATTCATAAAAATGAAATGAAAATTATTTTTAACATAAAAAGAACTGACTTAACTTTTATAAATACTAGTGTACTGCTACCACTACAATCGCCTCACTCCAATCGAATCGTCTTGCTTCCTCTTTAATTGCTACCAATCAAATCGTCTTGCTTCCTCTTTCTTCTTCACTCTTTCGATGGATGCACAGCTACACAATTGAACGTTGGAGCATACAACGGTGACAATTCTGAGTTGTTGCTCTTTCTATGTCTATTCTTTTTTAAATTCTCTATATTAACTTCACTTGCCCGTGGGTCGTCGGTCGGTCGTCGGTCGGTCGTCGGTCGGTTGTCGGTCGGTTGTCGGTCGGTCGTCGGTCGGTCGTCGGTCGGTCGTCGGTCGGTCGTCTGTCGTGGATTCTTGCGATCAATTTTTAACCCACTTCCCATGGCCCGATTTTATTGAAATTTTGCACACATGCGTATTTCCGGAGACAACACTTTCTATTAAATTTTGAGGCCCCTCGGGCTGCGGGGTCGGGGGGCTCCCAAACAAAAACTTTAAAAAATTTACCCGATTTTCTTCAAATTTTACACACATGTGTATACCCAATAAACAATACTTTTTCGAAAATTTGGTAGTGATCGGGTCCCGGGTTCGGCCGCAAGGCCCTTATACATTTTTTAAATATCTGTACTGGCATCAGATATTCGTCGCCCTTTATGGACTTTGTGCGGTGTGTGCTGCGCAGTCGGCTGCGCTGCATGGTTTTGTTGGTGGTGGAGAGAGAGAGAGAAATCTTAGCGCACGCACAAATGAACCCAGCAAATGAAACGAGACATAAATGTTTTATGCTTACTTCAACTTACATTTTTATTATATACTGAATTGTATTTTTATTGATGTCGTTTTTTTTGTTGTCGATATCAACATACAGATAGAACAACAAGTTTTCACAATATTCTGTCATTTGGCGTTTTCATAAATTAGTTCAGAGCAGTCAAAGAGTTCTCAAGATAAATGTTCGTGTTTCTTATTTGCTCAGAGTATGAGCGTGCTCTAAGTGCTCAGAATAAAATGATCTGAGCATTTTCAATTTTAACATCTGATGTCAAATGTTTGTTTCGATGATTTTCTTCTACAATAAAAAAAATGGCCCAGGATCGAGGGGCTCCCATATCAATTTCTGCGATTAGAGAATTTAGATGAAAAATTTTAATTTTTATGGGTTGTTTTTTATTTTTGTTGTTGTTGTTGTTCGACAAGCAATCTTCACTAATTAACACTGTACTGTATTTTAATTTAAATTCGAGTTGAATTTCATTATCGCGCACTCATAAATTAATTTCGGTTGAGCCCCAAAATGTGTAGGGTTCTACAAATTTATTAGAAATAAAAAAAAAACACAACGCCACAACTTTTGAATATAATAAAAAACAACCCATAAAAATTAAAATTTTTCTTGTAAATTCTCTAATCGGGGATAAACACACACACACACACTGCGTGCTCGTTTTGTGGCAAAATCATCCACCAAATGCCGCAGCGGCAGCGAACAGCGCTGCTCACAAAGCACAGAGCTCATACTTTGCCGTGATCTGATGCGATATAGTGATATTTAAAAATTGTATATTGGGGTCTCCAAATTTTTACAAAAAGTGTTTTCCATCGAAGACACACATGTGTACAAAATTTAAAGAAAATCGGGTTAATTTTGTAAAATATTTAATAGAAATAGAAAGTGTTGTCATGGGAGATATACATGTGTGCCAAATTTCAATAAAACCGGGCTGTAGGAAGTGGGTTAAAAATTGATCGCAAGATTCCATGACACACATATCCACAAATCCACAAGCCCACAAACCCACAAGCCCACAAACCCACAAACACACGGGCAAGTGAAGTTAATATAGAGAATTTAAAAAAAAAAGAACAATTCGAATGAAAAAAAAAAGGTTTTGACACAGGATGTCCGCTCGTCTTTGTTGCCAAAATCAGACTGCTATTTGTTTCTGTCTCGTATGTCGTATGTTCGTCTTCGCCCTATGTTATTCTTTGTGTACATGATGTCATCGGCTTTGTTGTCGGTCGTCTCGTCTGTACATGTGGTTTGTGCAATATGTCTTGAAGGATAGAGGAGAAAATTCTATGCGCGGTACTCAACAACGTTATACCACGATAATTTATGAATTTTGTGATATCTCCCTTCTTATGTATGGAGCACAGGATGCCTCTTCGACAGTCTTCTTCCCATACTTGCACTATTTTTTCATGAATTGCTTTGTGTGATTTGGGGCCTCCTATTTTTATCAGTTCCGCTGGGATCTCATCAGATCCCGCGGCCTTATTATTTTTGAGCCGATTTATCGCTGTGCTAACTTCGTCTATGCTTGGTGGCGGCAGCATAGTATGATCTTCGGTCATTGGTGGAGCCTCCAATTCCTCAGTTAGCTAGTCATTTAGCAACTCATGAAAGTGCTCTTCCCATCGCTCTAAGATGCCTTTAAAATCGGCGATCAGATTATCCTCTTTGTCCTTGCAGTATGTGCAACGCGGCGTATATAGCGTCATACCGCAGACCCTTTGGTAGAACTTCCGCGCCTGGTGCGGTCCTTGCTCTCTGTACTGTTCCAGTTCACGGACGAGATTCTTCTTTCTTTCGCCGGTGAACTGTTTTTTCATATCTTCTGAGCTCTTTATAATAATCTTCGCGTGCCCGCGTCTTTCAACACGTAGTCTATCTGGTTGCGAGTGGCTCCATTAGAATATACCCAGGTGGCTTTGTGGTTATTGTTACGCGCAAACCTTGTACTCGCAACGACCAAATTATTGCTTGCATCCATCTCTATGACTCGTTGTCCATTGTCATTAGTGTTCTCGTGTAAGCTACGGGTGCCAATGTACTGCCTAAATACTGGCTCCCTGCCTATTTTAGCTTATAACACAGAATGATTTTTACATCATACCTGTTATAATTTCTGCTTTTATACGGCTTCGATTAAGACTCCTGACTATTAATCTAGTTCCATTTAACAAACCCTTTTTGGGTTAAAATTTCGAAGAAGCATGAAATGCACCAACTTTCAATTTCAGTATATGTGGCGGCATTCCCGAGAGACATTGTAGATACGTGTAAAAAATTAACAGGAAAATCAATCTTAAGTAGGTGAAAACCCGTCAAAAATTACAAAATCTTTTTTTTACCACCTAACCATATCACCATTTTTCATTGGAGCACCAAACGAACATATGGTGTGATTATGAACCAAATCCAACCATATACACAAATTTTCGTAAATATCGTCACTCCAGCGCCACCTAACGGGTCTAAAATAACTTAAACTTAACGGAGCACCAAACGAACATATGGTGTGAATATGAACCAAATTCAACCATAAACACAAATTTTCGTAAATTACTCGACTCCAGCGCAACCTAACGGGTCCAAAAAAATCTCAACTTATCGAAGCACCAGTCGGTGTGAATGTGAACCAAATCCAACCATAAACACAAATTTTCGTAAATATCTCGACTCCAGCGCCACCTAACGGGTCAAAAAATACTAAACTTATGGGAGCACCAAAGGTACATATGGTGTGAATATGGCTTCGTGCGTTTTTGGTTGGGGGAGGGGTGGCAGCCGATATTAGTGTCGGATGTATCCCCGCAGGAGGAAGGGTGTCCGAAATTAGTGTTGATTCTATAGTATTCGGAGTCGCTGAATTTGAATTGAATGGGGATGGTAAGACAGCTCTAGAGGGATGGGGTCGATAACTAAGGAGGGGGGACCGATATTAGTGTCGATTTTATAGTTTTCGGGGTCGCTGAGTTGAAGGGTGATGGTAAGATAGCTCTAGAGGGATGAGTTCGATAACTGAGGGCGGAGGGGAAGAAAATTGTTTCGATTCTTTAGTTTTTGGGATCGTTGAGTTGAATGGTGATGGTAAGCCAGCTCTAGGTGGATGGGGTCGAAAGCTGAGATGGGGGATATTAGCGTCGATTCTATAGTGTTCGGAGTCGTTGAGTGGAATGGTGATGTTATGGCAGAATGATGGCGAAACTAATAAATTCCATTTATTCGGCTGTTTCTCAAAACTATCGCATTTTCAACTGGTTGCGAAAAAGGTCCCTTCTTGTTGCTAAAAATGGAGACACCCACGAAACGAACTATCAAATACTTGCCATGATAATAGGCGTAGTCACTGAATATAAGTGTATCGGTACCACAGTAGATGCTGATGAGGAAGTTATTTATCTTATAAAGTTCCTAAACTAACTTGATTCGTCTGGATTGCAACCACATCATCTTTTACTTACAGTGGGGTATCTAATTATTTTACTACAGAATCTCGACCCGCCACAACTTTGCGGGGTTATTTTATTTAAACGAGATGACATCAGTTTTAGTGTACCTAATTTTAATATTCCAAACAGGAATCCCATGTTCAATACGATATGGATTGAAATTGTAATTTCTATGCCAGATAAATATTCAATTGATGTATCTGCTCCATTAGGTCTTTTGACCATGCTTTGGTAGTAGCCAAATTTTCAATAACACCAGCCCTTATAGAGCCTACAAGTAAAAGGCTACTCTGGAACTATGTTTGTATGTAGACATTCTTGGGTCTACTAGTATTGACCAAGGTTTTTATACCTTGACAATAGTTTATGATAATGGAACATAAACCAGTATCACCAATTAGACTTGCAACGTTTGTTTATATTACCCAGTGAATGCAAAGAATGCGAACAATGAACGACGATTTAAAGTAAACTCTTACGAACCTTTTAATTGAATGATAATTTATTTCGTTTTATTCATAGCTTATATAAGTTAATTTTACACCAAAGAATTTGTTTTAAAAAATTTTATTTGACAAAGATTATGCAATAAGAACTTAATACTATAATAGTCAACTTGAACTTTGAATTGAATTTAAATAAGATGAACTTGACACTGGAAACTTAACTAGGCAACTGAACCTAATACTATGATCTTAACTAGGCAACTGAACAATGATATAACTTATGAGCTAGTATTTATAGTGGGAGAAACTGTGTGGACAGATGGGCTGCGGATGAAGGCCAAACGCTGTCAGCGAATGTTCAAATGTGATGTGGATGAAGGCCAGACGCTTGGTCAGCAAATGTTCATATGTGATGTGGATGAAGGCCAGACGCTTGGTCAGCAAATGTTTATGTCTGCCGCGTATGTTTACGTCTGCTGCGGATTCAGTTCGGATAATTTATGACTGGATACAAAGTAGCTTGATACAAAGTGATGATTGGGTTTCGTTTGTTAACTCTTCCCCTCTTAAAAATTTGCGTCCACGCAAATTAACAGAACGGGATATTAAATATGCTTGTTTGGTGTGGGAGTACTTCCGGGGGCTGATCTATTGCATTTGAATCGGTTGCGGGGTGGTGATGTTGGTGTCCGATCCTTTCTTAATTTTTTTAGGACTACTACCGCCAGGATCAGAAAAACTACTGCAAAGAGAGAAAGGTTTAGGATTTTCAGCGTTTCTTTTTCACCTTCGATTAACTGGATCTGTATCGTATTATTAAGTTGTAGTTCCTTCATCAGTTCTAAAGATAGGACTTCTTCAAGTTCGGATGTTTCTGATAGCAAATTTAGAAGTGGATGTGCTGCTTTGATGTTGGCTATTTCTTCTGATATAAATTTTTGATTATTTATGGTAATGGTGGTGTTCTTGAATTTAATTATGAATGTTTCCTGAAGTTCCTTGGTTGTTTCATTTGTTTCCAGTATACCTTTAAAGTCGTTTAGTAATATGATCCCTGATGCGGTTTCTTCGACTTGCGCGACGTGATGGTTATTTGTTTTACTGCATGTAGCGTTTAAACTCTTAAGTAATCTTGAAATACAATTATCATTACTTGTATCTAATATATTGGTTCTTTTACAAAGGGATAGTTCTTTTATAGTTTTGCATTTTTTCAATATACCGTATATTAAATCGTCTTTTCTAATAATATTTTCGAATTCTATTTTATTGATGACATTATTTTTCTTTATTGATTTAATAGTAAATTTTTCATAAATTATATTTTCAGTTTTAGGAATGCTTACAATATATATTAATTTATTTTCGTTTAATGCTATTTTGACATTGGCGAATTTTAGAGCCTCTTCTATATTTTCAAAAGGAATATGTGTTTCGTTAATTGTATTCATTTTTATAGACTTCAAAGCAGCCTTCGATACAGTAGACCGAAATGCATTGTTTTATAAACTATATGGTATGGGGATGTCACTCAAATTTGGCAGGGCCCTACAAAACCTGTATGAAGATACAAAAGCAGCAGTGTGGGATGGGGAAGGATCTTCACAGTGGTTTCAAACGGAGGCTGGATTAAGGCAAGGATGTTCTTTAAGTCCGGAATTGTTTGCACTCTTCATTGAAGACTTAATCGATTTTCTATAAAGTTTCTACCCGGAGGTATAGAGTTCGCAGGTACATGGATAAAGGCCCTGATGTTTGCAGACGACATAGTTATGTTTGCATGCACTCCCGAGACTCTCCAGCGGATGATTAATCGGTTATATGAATACTGTCAATTATGGAGCTTAGTGGTGAACTTGGAGAAATCCAAGGTAATGATATTTAAGAGACGAGGTGGCAGGAGCTGTGCTAACGAAAAATGGTTGTACAATGGAGAAAGAATTGAGGTAGTGACGGACTACAAATACCTAGGAGTTTACTTCACAAAAAACTTGAATATGAAAAAACATTTCGATGAAAAAATTGCAAAGGCAAAAATAGCAGTAAATGCTACCTGGAGAAAGTGTTTTGCCAACAAACTTATTTCGCATAGCAGCAAATACAAAGTTTTTGAAGCATGCTCCGAAGCCATTATACTGTATGCAGCCCAAGTATGGGGAACCAAAATGTATGACACCATAGAAAAGCTCTTGAGATTCTACATAAAAAGAACATTCCGACTTCCACCGAATACACCCAACTACATGCTAATGATTGAGACAGGACTGCCCCCAATATTCATAAAAATGCTAAAGATGCAAGTGGACTATATCCTGAAGGTTCTTAAAATGCCAAATGATCGACTGCCGAAGAAAATTGCACTTAAAACAATTTCCAACCGGTCAAGTTGGTTCGCGGAATGGATGGAGCTAGCGCAAAGCTGTGGCATGGAGCTTCAACTTAATATAGCAGAGCATCAAAATTGGAAACCAATATAACCTCATAAAAAAAGTTGACCTTCAACTAAGGGGAGGCTTTCTAAGAGAAGCAGCGGCGTCGTTTCACAGAACCACGTATAGTCAATTATGTCACAATCTGCAAGACAGTTACTTTAAGGACGAATATATTGTGGATGAACTATCGATGGTTATAAAACTTCGTGGCGAACTACTCCATCTGAATTTTATTCCACATAGAGAGGATCTTCCAATTATTTGCACCCTATGTAATCTTGGAGAAAGGGAAGATGTTCTACATTTCCTTGGAAAGTGCCCGATGTTGAAGTAAACGAGAAGACACTTTTTCGGAACTGATTTTATACCGGACGTCGAAGTACTAGGATGCTTAAACAAGCCTAATGTGTCACAACTGTATCGCTATTGCAAAGTTGCTCTGGCGTATCGAAATCAAATTATTACGCTCAACTTCTAAAGTAATCCCTCTTTCCTTCGTAAATTAAATTCTTTATTTTTTTTTTTTAATTTCAATATTTATTTGTATTTTTATTTTACTAAATCAAAGTGGTAAAACTTGTAAATTATTATACAGAATTAATTGTCAATCGGCAGACGGCAATGCCATGCTTTTTTGATTTTGTAATATTTCAAACGAATGGTAATAAAAATCTAATCTAAAATCTAATCTAAAATCTATTCATTATCAAACTTAGTTCTAACTTGGAAAGTATATGTGAGCTTACAATATTTGATTTTGCTAATTCTATAGCGTAAATTACATTTGTTAATTCTTCTTTTAATATTTTAGTTTTGTAATGCTAATTCTAATTCAAATGATTTATCTTTTTTCATAACTTTTAATATTTTATTTGTTATGTTTGTTATTTGATTAATTCTATCGCTATAAGCTTTATTTATATGAACTTGATCGTTATTATTTTTAATTATATAATTAATATTGTTTTCCATTAAAATAAAATATCCACTTCCAAGCGGATCCGATAAAATCTAGCGATCGTTTCGTTTTGTGAATTTTTATATTATCGATTAAATTCTTGACTTGGGTAAGTTCATGTTTAAGGAGAGGAAATAAGGAGAGGTGTGTGAAATCATGTTTATAAAATGTGGAGATTATTTCGGATACGAATGTTTCGTATTGGACTATTTCTAGGATGTGGAATATTTTTAAGTCTCCGTTTTGAATCCTGGCTTTACCATAGCTTAAAGCAATTATCTGTGAGTTTGTGTAATCAAAAATCTGGATTTATGCAAAGGCTACAACGGCGCAGAATAATCTGTGGGGAAACGAAAGAAACATTTTTCAATTTCGAATATTACTTTTGTGGATTGTCCTTCCGGACGTTGTTATGACCACAGAGGGTTTATTTTCATGGACGATTTCCTTCTTGTACCTAACTGTTAACTTGGAACCTTGACGTTTGTTGTGTTTTACATAAATCGTTTGACCTACCTCGTAATTTTTTTCAGGTTGTCTTTTTTTGTTGTGGTATGTTAAATCCTTTTCCTGTTTGTCTCGTAGTCGTGGAATTGTCTCATGTCTACACTTTTAAAATTGATCAGGATCGGTTGATACGTTTCTGCCATAGAAAATTTCGATAGGTTTCCTATTGATAGTGGAGTGAATACTTGAATTATACTCGTACACTGATCGTTCAAGTAGTTCCTCAAAGGAGCGATGTATGCCATCTGTTTTAGACATCTCATGATTTCGGAGAGGGTTGAATGAAATCTTTCAACCTGGCCATTAACTTCACTCTTATAGGAAGGTGTTTGAAAAACTTTAATGTTTAATTGATCTTGCATCATGAAAGTGATGGAGGCAGAGTTGAGAGATTTTACGTTGTCTATTACGACAAACTTCGATACTCCGTAAAAGAATAGAATATCTCTAAGAGGTCGTCTTATGTCCTCGATTGCTCTTGATGTTAGTGGTTTCGCCTGTGCGAATTTGGAAAATTTATCAAGGGCCGTAAGAACGAGATTTCGTTCAGTGGAATAGATGTCGATATGTAGAGTATGGCCGGGATACTGTGGAATTGGTGTTGATTTTATAACGGGATTACTGGGATGCCTTTCATACTTGTTTTCCTTGCAGGTGGTGCATTGGTTAACTATTTTTCTAATGTTGGCGCTCATCTTGGAGAAATAGTATCTTTCCAGAATTTGAATTCTATTCTCGTTTGAATTACGATGAGCTCTTTTATGGGTTTCTAAAATAATGTTCTCTTGTTCAGACTGTTCCGTTATATCTTCGACTTCGACTCTGGTGAATCTAAATCTGTAATTGCTGAAGTAAAGTGGATATATTTCTTGGATTAAGCCCATGACTTCCTCCGAAGTCATTATTCCGTTAAGGACGGTTGGGTTAAGAAATCTCTTGAAAATTCCAATTAAACTTTCCTTAGTGTAAGATGGTCCAAATAGAATATGTCTCCTAAACCTGGGGAAAGGTGTTTTGAACTCATGTCGGGATGTATTACCTATCTTTAAGATGAGCTGGTTTCTAAATATATTTATTGGTGTCTCTACCGAAGGAATAAGGTTATGTGATGAGCTTTCATCACTGTGCTGTGTAGCTGTTAGAGAATTTATAGCGGAGTCGCATGGGGGTCTAGACAAGGCGTCCGCCACGACGAAATAAATGTAATAGGATTTCCATTTTGTTCCAAAACTGCTCCAATGGCGTAATTGGAGGCGTTTGTAGTAAGATAGAACTCTTTCGTAAGATCTGGGTAGGCTAATAAAAGATCGCTTGAAACAAGTGAATTTTTAACCTTGTTAAATGCTTCGAGAGCCTCGTCATTGAGTTGAATAGTTGTTTTGCTAGATGCATTTTTGGAGATACGACCTCCTTCCCCTCTTAAAAGAGAAGTTAGGGGCTTTGCCAAACTGGCATAACCTTTATCGAAGATCTTTAAGGGTCTTAAGACATGGAAAATTTGCGATTTCTTTCGCCGGATTGGTTTTAATACCATTTGAAGAAATAATGAATCCTAAGAATTCAACTTCATTTTTTAGGAATGAACACTTATCTAGTTGAACTTTCAAATTTGCTTCTTCTAATGTTTCGAAAACCTTTTTGAGATTTTTAAAGTGTGTCTTCATCTTTACTGAAAATAACGATGTCGTCTATATAGACGTTACATATTTTTCCAATGAGTTCGCGTAATATATCATCAAGTGCCCTTTGAAATATTGAAGGAGCATTCTTTAAGCCGAATGGCAGCCTGGTAAACTCATATTTCGCGTTGTTTACAGAAAATGCCGTTTTTTCAATATCTGCCTCTCTAAGCGGTATTTTATGGAATCCGTATGACCGAAAACCATTTACTTTGGCCCAATTGAGATAACACCTCGTTTATCTCAGGAATAGGATATTTGTCCAAAATCGTTACAGCATTCAGTTTGCGGTAATCTATAACCATTCTATATTTTTTCTCATTTGATGAGTCGGCTTTGTTAGGCAATATCCATACAGGCGAATTGTATGGGGACCGTGAAGGTCTAATGATGCCATCATTAAGTAGTTGCCTGACCTGCTGTTCTACCTCATCCTTGAGGGCCATAGGATAGGGGTAAAATTTTGAATAGATTGGTATATCTGAGGTTATACGAATATCACCTTTTACAACAGTGGTAAAGGTTAGTTTTTCGTCAGGTTTGGTAAATAGATTTGGCACAGTTCTTATTACATCGTTAATTCTGTTCCTTTGAAGTGTATTTAAGTGATCTAGTTTTGTATCTATTTTGTTTACTGCCGTATATGCATGTTGTTTATTTCTTATCTTTACCTTGTCTTTAATGACCATATAACTGTCCCGCGTAAAAATTATTGCTGAGAGTTCTTTTAAGCTATCATTTCCTAAAATGGCATGGAACGATTTGAGAGAGGGTAGGTTAAAAAATTTGATATCAGTACCTTTTAAGCCAAATAGCTTAACCATTGTAAAGTGACTAACCTTAACATTTCCACCTATAGAGTTTGCATAAAAGGGTTGTGCATTTGGTAAAGGATTTAAAACAAGGTCTGCTTTAATGTAATTTTTATTAGATCCGGTATCTATCAGAATTTTTAATAATTGTCCGTTCTTCGTTCTGCACTCAAAGTAGGGCAGCGAAGAACAATCTAGTCTAAAAAATGTATGTCTGTAAAGTCCAAAATTTATTTTTCTTCATTCCGGAACTCTTCACATCCTTCAACGTAATCTGCGAACGGTTGTTCGTTTTGGTCTATTTCTGAGTCAGGTTGCTGTTCGTAACTTACAACGTCTTGTTCTTGTGGTTCAATGTGGAAATTTCGTCGGTACTTCGTAGGTCTGGGTTGTTGTGGCTCGACTGGAGGTCTTTTACCAAACATTAGATTTGGAGCTGGTCAGTTCATGTAGTTTACTCCCTTTGACCGCATGCTTTGGTCTACGTCCATCGGTTCTGGTCTGGGTTGTGGCTTCGGCGCATTAGGACGTACCGGTATTGGAGTATTATTTTGAACTTGATATCGTGAGTAATTCTGGTTAAACTGTTGTTGTCTATAAGCGTTTTGATTTGCAGGGAAATTAAAGGGTGTTTTTTTGGGAGGTTTGTTTTTCCGATAGATGTCGTTTTATTTTATGACAGCTGTTTTGACAGCTCAAAGTGGCATTTCTACTCAGTATTGTTTGGCAAATCATTATGAAAAAAAAAAAAAAAAAAAAAAAAAAAACATTTGTGAAAAATAGTCGTGGTAGCCATATGCCAGAAATTTTAAGTTTTTTTAAGAGGTTGCCGATTTTTTTTTTGAATAAAACACATATAAAATTATGAAATGACCAAAATTTTTTTTTATTTGGTAGATAATTTTTTGGCATTTAACATTTAAACACAATTTCTGGCATATGGCTACCACGACTATTTTTCACAAATGTCACTTTTTTTTTTTTTTTTTTTTTTTCATAATGATTTGCCAAACAATACTGAGTAGAAATGCCACTTTGAGCTGTCAAAACAACTGTCATAAAATAAAACGACATCTATCGGAAAAACAAACCTCCCAAAAAAACACCCTTTAGAATTAAAATTGTGTGGCCTGTGAAGGTTTTCATTGGTATATTGATTGAAATTGAATGGTGGTTGGAGTAGGTACGTTAGCTGAGGATAAAAATCTTGTCTAATTCTCTGAGTATTACCATAGTTCATGTTTCTTCGAAGAGGCGTTTGTGGTTGATTAACTACCGCACGTGTTGGGCCGTTATGCGTGATTGCATATTGGGTACGGAAATTCTGGTTCTCCAGTTTAAAACATAGGTGTAACGCTTGTGGAAGATCTGTAGGTTCTCTCATGCCAAGTAATCTTGGTTGATCACCTTTCAAGCCTCGTATAAAGGTATCGAGAGCCTTGTCGCGATATGTTTCTGCTAGTAATGATAAGGACTCGCTGCTAACATCCATGGACCCTAACTTATTTAGTATGAGGTATAGATGAGCATAGACTTGGTGATAGAATTCTTGCACGGTGTGATTCCCTTGAACTAATGAAGACATTTGATATTCTAATGTGGACAAATCGCGCTTGTCCGCATAATGCATTGTAAGGCATCGTGAGATGCACTTCCAATCTAATGGGGTATTATATGATTCTAATACCACATCGGCTTGACCAACTATTTTATTTCTTATAACACTCAAAATACCATAATACTTCGGTGTATCTCTAATTGTTTTGTAAAATTGCAAAATACGATCAACACTTTTTTTCCAGGAATTAAATTCACCTGGTTGACCTGTAAAGGCTTCGTACTACGTCAGGTATTTTGTCAAGTTCGTTAAGGTTTGCACGGAATTCGAGGTTAATAATTCTGTACCGCTAAAGCCATCGGAATTGGGGCTACTTATTGACTGAACCCATTGTCGACCTTCACTTTGAAGGACACGACTCACTATGCCGGTTACCAGATTATTTAAAACTTCGCTTGTAATTACTTCGCGAGCATTAGGATTGGGAGGATTTGGTGGATTTTGGGGATTCGGATTAAGGATTGGTGGTCGGATGAGAGGTGGGTTTGCCATGATTGTAAAAATAAATTTAAGAACTTGGGTGTACCTTTTTTATAAATATTAGCGTTTAGAATCTTAGGAGATGTTTAATAACTCACTTGTTTAAAAAAAAAAATAATTATTGGTTTAAGAACTCTCTTAATCGATATAAAATTTTTTATATTAATTTAGATATGGATAAGTCTTAATGCTCACTCACTTATTTAATAGATATTAATAGATATTTCTTTAGAATTTAGAACGCGATTGCTCTTTTAAATTTGCAAAAAAAATTTGTTATTAAATGAAAATTATGTTATCGTTTATAAATATATAATTTTATAATATATAAATTTTTATATATTCTTACTCTAAGCACTTGTTTCTTGCACTAGTGCGGTTCGTTGCATCCTGGAGCGGCTGTCAAAATTGTATTGACTCCTTTTCCTCTGGTTCTTTTATTATCAATCAGCTACTGGGGGCCTCTTTTCTCCTAGGTCGGTTTTTCCAAATATTGTGATGATTAAATTCGCTGTTTAACACACTTTTTTTTCTTCACCCGTGAACACAAATTTAATATTGACTTTTACACGGGTCCCTGCTCGGGCGCCAGTTAATTTTACACCAAAGAATTTGTTTTTAAAAAAATAACTTTATTTTTAATTTTATTTGACAAAGATTATGTAATAAGAACTTAATACTATAATAGTCAACTTGAACTTTGAATTGAATTTAAATAAGATGAACTTGACACTGGAAACTTAACTAGGCAACTGAACCTAATACTATGATCTTAACTAGGCAACTGAACAATGATATAACTTATGAGCTAGTATTTATAGTGGGAGAAACTGTGTGGACAGATGGGCTGCGGATGAAGGCCAAACGCTGTCAGCGAATGTTCATATGTGATGTGGATGAAGGCCAGACGCTTGGTCAGCAAATGTTTATGTCTGCCGCGTATTTTTACGTCTGCTGCGGATTCAGTTCGGATAATTTATGACTGGATACAAAGTAGCTTGATACAAAGTGATGATTGGGTTTCGTTTGTTAACTTATACTATGATTTCTTATCATAAGCATGCATTCATTGAGTGCAGTGCTAGCATAGCCCAGACAACTCGAACGGATGTTTCACATGAAAAAGGGCTAGACTAAGATTTGTAACAAAATATTATATGAATGCACA
Source organism: Nephrocerus scutellatus (assembly GCA_947095585.1). NCBI lineage: Eukaryota > Metazoa > Arthropoda > Insecta > Diptera > Pipunculidae > Nephrocerus > Nephrocerus scutellatus. The sequence goes on along the minus strand of OX352762.1, from coordinate 78,016,855 downwards.
CGTCAGAGGTGTGCACCGAAGGTGGGAATAAATAACAAAAGTGTGATAAGAAATTTTGCTACTGAATAAGTCAGCACATTGCACTGATCGTGGGAATAAGAATACTGCAAAATAAGACGTCAGCACATTGCGCTGGTCGTGTGAATACATTTAGAGACAATTTGGTAACTAAATATACTGTTACATGTGCATGTGTCTATTTTGAATTTTATACATTTATTTGATAAGGAAATATTGCAATGTGTGCATTTGAGTTTTATTAATCTAAGTAAGGAAATATGTGCACTGTGTGCATTTAAGTTTTAATTATCTAAGTAATGAAATTTACTTCTCTAAGTAACATCCAGATTTTGTAGCTCAAGATGATCAGGCAGCAGAAGACAGCGATGTATCCAATCGTAAACTGATGGACATCATGGGCTTGTGTTTGGTGCAGCAATTTATTAAGTTGTTGATGAACTCTTGGATCTTTTCATCTGACTGTCCTGAATACTCTATCGTGTGGTGATCTAAGTATTCTGGATTACGGATGTTCATGAAGTTGGACAGATTCCCCACCGGCGTGAACCATTTCCTTACTGAGCTGGAATAGACGTTGTGCCCATGGATGGCAACTAAATCGTGTTTAACGGTGCAGTCCGCCGGAATGGTTATAATGCCAGACCGTTGCAGAATTACTTGAGGCACGTTCCTTTGGCAAACGACGTTTAACAGAATTTCGTTCCGTAGGGAAATATCCACTGATTTGAATTTCGTATCTGGACCCAGTACTGGTTGTTTGCGAAATTGATAAACTGACTTGATGAGTTGTCGAGAATTCGGTTCAAAAGGTCGACTTCACACTTGCTGACGTTTGACCCCTTTTGATGAATTGGATGTTTTGGCTTGCACATTGTCTCGCCTTCCATGATCGAAATGCATGAATGCAACTCATTTTCCGTTAATGGATAGTATTGGTCTCGATGGAGGCTGATCATTATGTAGTCGGTGGAAGGTTTTATTGCTACAAATGAAGTGTTGACAAGCACGGGTACGGGAATGACTCGATAAAGTTCATATTCTTCAGATGACAGCAATGGTAGCTTTAGTCTAAATATGATAGTGTTTAAGACGATTCTTCCTTCTACCATCATTAATTTGTAGAGCTGTGCGGCGTTTTCAAATGTCGTTGGAAGATGAAGAGAGGATGGTAAATGGGCCCTAATAGTTGTCAGTTACTGTCGCAGCTGATGCACTGAAATAATTGCGGTGCTTAGCCTTCCATGATGTAGCTCTGTCATTAGGTCCAAGATAGACGAATGAATTTTTTGAAGATTGGTGACAGTGAGGAAAATTTGAAAAGTCTGCGACATTACTAGCTGAGCTAATTGTTGTCGATATTGGCCGTAGAATTGATAATTGATGTTCGATTTTTCATAAGACGTAAGAGATAATCTTCTCCAGCTCGCATATCTATGATGACGCGTGACATGCGTTCGGCATAATCTGAGTCTAAGACTCCAAATAGGGCATTGGCTAGATTTCCCACAATATTGATAGCCCCCCTTTTTGATCGGGAGGATCCTTGTCGCAGTAGTTCATCATTGTCTTCCAATTCCTGGTAGAGATGAACGAAGTGTTGTATAGAATTGTTGCAGAAATCTTTATCTGTCATGGCTCGGCATAGTCTTTTGAGCTTGATGCAGCCTTCTCTTACTAGGTTCAAGTCGTTTCGGTAGGGCTTCAGGTCGTAGTAAACCACTAAGTTCCATTCATCCGAAATGATATGTGCGTTTCCTAAGTTTTCGAAATGGATTCCGAGAGCAGAGTTGAATTGGAGTATTTTTACTTCAGACCCCATGACTATTGGTAATAGGAACGAGATGAGTAAGATAGTCGCTAGCGTAACGAGAGGATTGTTTCGAATTTTCTTCTTCGGAGGTGCTTCTGCTTGAGGTAACTGTTCAGGATGTTTACCGATGTGCGGAGTGCTTGAATGTTGCTCTTCAGGAGGAACTGGCGGAGTTTTTAAGTCGGCTGGAGATCCCAAATCTTGAATTTCCACAGGTAGAGGTGACAACCTGTGAATTGGCCTTCGGAAGATGCTGTTTGCTGTTTGTATTTCTGCAACGCGCACTACGCCGTCTTCTCCGGGAAAGGTCTGAAGTACTCTCCCCAGTGGCCATTTCATGACTGGACAGTTGTCTTGTTTAATAATGACCAAAGTTCCTGGAAGTATATTATTGCATTTGTGCTGCCACTTATGTGGTTGTTGAAGCTCATGTAAATATTCATTCTGCCATCTTTTCCAAAAGCCTTCTTTGATGTCTGAAATGATCTTCCATCTTGCTGGGAGATTAGCCCTGGAAGGTTCAGCGACTGGATCAATGGAGTTTGTTAATGGCTCTCCTATAATGAAATGTCCTGGTGTTAGTGCCATCAAATCGTTCGGATCAGCTGACATCGGAGTGAGTGGTCTTGATTTCATGATGGCTTCAATTTCAATCACCAGTGTTTCCAGTTCTTCATAGGTCAATGATGCAGGTTCCATGCTGCGTTGTAGAAAATGTTTTGCCGATTTTACCGCTGCTTCCCAAAGGCCTCCGAAATGGGGTGCCCTAGGAGGAATGAAATGAAATTCAATCCCTCTTGCTATGAATGCGTGGTGTATCTTCGTTCTTGCTTTGTCAGTGTGAATCATTTCGCTCAACTCTTGTAATTGATTCTTGGCACCGACAAAGTTGGTTGCGTTGTCACAATACAAGTGACGGCAATTACCTCGCTTTCCGTGAATCGTTTTATAGCCGCTATGAACCCCATGGTCGAGAGGTCCGTGACAAGTTCTAGATGAACTGCCTTTGATGCGAAGCAGCAGAATACTGCGATGTATGTTTTTTGAGGATGCTTTCCCCTCACCTTAAAATGAGTCCTAATGGACCGAAAAGATCGACCCCCGCATTAACAAATGGACGCGATGGCTGGACTCTATGCGCAAGAAGATTTCCCATTGTTTGCGTGAGCAATTTTGGTTTTGCCCTTGCACACCTGACGCAATTCTGTACGATTGATCGCGCTAATGTTTTGCATTTGATGGGCCAGAATTTCTGTCTAGTGATATATAGCAGAGCTTGTGGACCACAATGTAGATTCTCGCTGTGAAGTGACATCATCAGTAACTTCGTGAATGGGTGTGAATAAGAAAGTAGTAGCGGATGTTTTGTTTCGTAAGGTAGTGATGAGGCTTCCAGACAACCTCCTACTCGGATTGCGCCTCTATCATCAATGAAAGGAGATAAGCTTACGATTGGGCTGTCCTTTGGGGTCTCTGCGAGTTGTTGTAGATCTCTTAAGTCCTTCTTGAACTCCTCACCCTGCATAATCTTTATAATGCATATTAATGACTTATGCATTTCCATCGGCTTCAAGGTACCCGTATCTCCCTTTGGTTCCTTGTTCTTTGTGGCCCTCGAGTAACTAATAAATCGGAGTACGTAAGCGTTAATGCGTTGAAGTCTCCGGAAGTTGTTTTGATGATCAACTTTGTGCATTATACCGTAGGGCTCAGCTGTAGCTTCTAACACATGTTTTGTGATTCTTTTCTCGACGTCGCATTAACCTTTAGTCGTGTATGGAGGGGGCCATGCGGATTCCACTCCATGTAAGTATAGAGGTCCATAAAACCACAGGTTGCATGATGCCAACTTCTCTGCCGGGATTCCGAGATTCCGGATGCGAGTGTTGCTGCGCATAACTCCAGCCGAGGTGTAGTAAGTTTTTTTATTGGAGCCACCTTTGACTTGGCACATAGTAGTCGGACTGTGATGATGTTGTCCTTATTGACAGCTCTAATGTAAATAGCTGCGCCGTATGCCCTTTCAGACGCATCTGCAAATGCATGAATCTGGACAGACTTTGGGATTCTGTGCGAAAATATATGTCGATCAATCTTGACGTCCTTCAGATGCTTTAGCCCTTCGCGGAAATGCTTCCACTCCAATTGTAGTTCCTTGGAAAGAACAGCGTCCCAATCAACTGCATCCTTCCAGAGTTTTTGAAGAAACATTTTTGCTGTCATTATTATTGGACTTAAGAAACCCAATGGATCGAATAGGTGAGCAATGTCAGACAGTACGGTGCGTGTGTTAATTTTTTCGTTAATGCTAGGTTGAATGTTCACGAGGAAGGAATCTGACTTAGGTATCCATGTTTGCCCAAGCGTTTTGATATGAATAGCGTCATCAATGTCCAGATCTAGTTGAAGTGCGATGTCACTTGCCGGAAATCTTTTTAATAAGCTCTCATGATTTGAACACCACTTTCGCAGGGTGAAGCCAGCTTTACGAAGCAGCTTATCTGTTTGGTCCTGCATTTCCAATGCAGTACTCAGGCTTTCTGAACTTGTCGTTACGTCGTCAACGTAGAAGTCCCTTTTTAATACTTCTGCACCCAACGGATAACAGTTGGATTCGTCATTTGCTAATTGTTTTAGACATCTTGTGGCTAGATAGGGCGCGGATGTAATCCCGTACGTAACTGTTTCCAGTTGATAGGTCTGTATGTCTTCTGTAGGGGTGTCTCTCCAAAGAATCAGCTGGAAGCGTTTGTCAGCCTCGTGAATAAGTATTTGCCGATACATCTTTTCGATATCAGCCGTGAATAAGTATTTGCCGATATATCTTTTCGATATCAGCCGTGAAAACATATCTGGGTAGGCGAAAGCGAAGTAGGATTGAGATTAAGTCATCTTGAATGGTTGGACCAGTTAATAAGCGATCGTTGAGCGATATATTGGATGTTTTTTTTGATGATGCATCAAAAACCACTCGTAATTTTGTAGTTGTGCTGCTCGGTTTTAGTATGCTGTGATGAGGAAGAAAATAGTGTGCTCCCTCCATCTTGCTGGCATCGATTTTTTCCATTTGTCCAAGATTTCTATATTCATTTATGAACTGGTGATATTGCTGTTTGAGGTCTTCTTGTCTTGCTAATTTTCTCTCGAGTGCCAGGTAACGCTGTTGCGCAATCCCTCTTGACTCTCCTAGCTCGCTTGGGTCTCCTTTGAAAGGAAGTCTGACAACAAATCGCCCACTGCTATTCCTTTTGGTGTTTTCAGTAAAATGGGTTTCGCACCTTTTCTCATCAGCTGTGCGACTCCTTTCTTCTGATTGTGGAACTTCTTCTATTTTCCAAAATCTTTCCATATCTTGATTCAATTGGTCTTCAGTGCAAATCTCGCTAGTTGCCCATGATTGGGTGATGTCTCCAGCTTTCCCAGCGACTATCCAGCCAGTATTGTGTAGCGTTGGTAAGTCCCTTCCCAGACTTATTTGTCCGACGTCGAGTAAGTGAAAGTAAACTTCAGCTCCAATTAATAGGTCAACATGATCCGGACGATCGAAAAGTGGATCCGCAAGTATAATGTTTTTCGGAATGGCCCATTCCGAAGTTTCGATCCTTCGTGTTGGCTGAGGAGGCGTTATTTATGGTAGGACGAATGCTTCAAGACTTATAGAAAAGTCGGACGTTCTGGATTTCAGGAGCATATTCATTCTTTTGTGTGAATGCCTTGTGCCTTTGCCGATTCCTAAGATTCCCATGGTTTCAATCGCTTCTGGACAAAATTGAGCTGTGATCCGGAATCTAACAATGCTCTGCATTCTACAACGCCGCCTTGGCTGTCCTCAAGTTTGACTACTACCGTGCTATGAACACGTAACATCTTTTGGTTTGCGCCAATGCCCTGCCCTGTGAGTTTATCTGGATGGATTTCCAGGGGGCGTTGTCCACTGGATGTATGAGTTGGCAATGTTGGTGTTTTCTCAAAATGTAACAAGGTGTTGTGCATTTTTGAACATTTCGTGCAGTACTGCAAAACAAGACGTCAGCACATTGCGCTGGTGGTGTGAATAAATTTAGAGACAATTTGGTAACTAAATATACTGTTACATGTGCATGTGTCTATTTTGAATTTTATACATTTATTTGATAAGGAAATATGTGCAATGTGTGCATTTGAGTTTTATTAATCTAAGTAAGGAAATATGTGCAATGTGTGCATTTAAGTTTTAATTATCTAAGTAATGAAATTTACTTCTCTAAGTATCAACATCCAGATTTTGTAGCTCAAGATGATCAAGCAGCAGAAGACAGCGATGTATCCAATCGTAAACTGATGGACATCATGGGCTTGTGTTTGGTGCAGCAATTCATTAAGTTGTTGTTGTGTGATGAACTCTTGGATCTTTTCATCTGACTGTCCTGAATACTCTATCGTGTGGTGAACTAAGTATTCTGGATTACGGATGTTCATGAAGTTGGACAGATTCCCCACCGGCGTGAACCATTTCCTTACTGAGCTGGAATACCCGTTGTGCCCATGGATGGCAACTAAATCGTGTTTAACGGTGCAGTCCGCCGGAATGGTTATAATGCCAGACCGTTGCAGAATTACTTGAGACACGTTCTTTTGGCAAACGATGTTTAACAGAATTTCGTTCCGTAGAGAAAATATCCACTGATTTGAATTTCGTATCTGGACCCAGTACTGGTTGTTTGCGAAATTGATAAACTGACTTGATGAGTTGTCGAGAATTCGGTTCAAAAGGTCGACTTCACACTTGCTGACATTTGACCCCTTTTGATGAATTTGATGTTTTGGCTTGCACATTGTCTCGTCTTCCATGATCGAAATGCATGAATGCAACTCATTTTCCGTTAATGGATAGTATTGGTCTCGATGGAGGCTGATCATTATGTAGTCGGTGGAAGGTTTTATTGCTACGAATGAAGTGTTGACAAGCACGGGTACGGGAATGACTCGATAAAGTTCATATTCTTCAGATGACAGCAATGGTAGCTTTAGTCTAAATATGATAGTGTTTAAGACGATTCTTCCTTCTACCATCATTAATTTGTAGAGCTGTGCGGCGTTTTCAAATGTCGTTGGAAGATGAAGAGAGGCTGGTAAATGGGCCTTAATAGTTGTCAGTTCCTGTCGCAGCTGATGCACTGAAATAATTGCGGTGCTTAGCCTTCCATGATGTAGCTCTGTCATTAGGTCCAAGATAGACGAGTGAATTTTTTGAAGATTGGTGACAGTGAGGAAAATTTGAAAAGTCTACGACATTACTAGCTGAGCTAATTGTTGTCGATATATTTGGGTCGTTGAATTGTTGACTTGATCTATTATTTCCTTTATTTCGACGTCGAGATTTTGAAATTGTGTTTCAATTCTTCCTTGGTTGATTCGGATTAGATTGGCCGTAGAATTGATAATTGATGTTTGATTTTTCATAAGACGTAAGAGATAATCTTCTCCAGCTCGCATATCTATGATGACGCGTGACATGCGTTCGGCATAATCTGAGTCTAAGACTCCAAATAGGGCATTGGCTAGATTTCCCACAATATTGATAGCCCCCCTTTTTGATCGGGAGGATCCTTGTCGCAGTAGTTCATCATTGTCTTCCAATTCCTGGTAGAGATGAACGAAGTGTTGTATAGAATTGTTGCAGAAATCTTTATCTGTCATGGCTCGGCATAGTCTTTTGAGCTTGATGCAGCCTTCTCTTACTAGGTTCAAGTCGTTTCGGTAGGGCTTCAGGTCGTAGTAAACCACTAAGTTCCATTCATCCGAAATGATATGTGCGTTTCCTAAGTTTTCGAAATGGATTCCGAGAGTAGAGTTGAATTGGAGTATTTTTACTTCAGACCCCATGACTATTGGTAATAGGAACGAGATGAGTAAGATAGTCGCTAGCGTAACGAGAGGATTGTTTCGAATTTTCTTCTTCTGCTTGAGGTAACTGTTCAGGATGTTTACCGATGTGCGGAGTGCTTGAATGTTGCTCTTCAGGAGGAACTGGCGGAGTTTTTAAGTCGGCTGGAGATCCCAAATCTTGAATTTCCACAGGTAGAGGTGACAACCTGTGAATTGGCCTTCGGAAGATGCTGTTTGTTTCTTCTCCGGGAAAGGTCTGAAGTACTCTCCCCAGTGGCCATTTCATGACTGGACAGTTGTCTTGTTTAATAATGACCAAAGTTCCTGGAAGTATATTATTGCATTTGTGCTGCCACTTATGTGGTTGTTGAAGCTCATGTAAATATTCATTCTGCCATCTTTTCCAAAAGCCTTCTTTGATGTCTGAAATGATCTTCCATCTTGCTGGGAGATTAGCCCTGGAAGGTTCAGCGACTGGATCAATGGAGTTTGTTAATGGCTCTCCTATAATGAAATGTCCTGGTGTTAGTGCCATCAAATCGTTCGGATCAGCTGACATCGGAGTGAGTGGTCTTGATTTCATGATGGCTTCAATTTCAATCACCAGTGTTTCCAGTTCTTCATAGGTCAATGATGCAGGTTCCATGCTGCGTTGTAGAAAATGTTTTGCCGATTTTACCGCTGCTTCCCAAAGGCCTCCGAAATGGGGTGCCCTAGGAGGAATGAAATGAAATTCAATCCCTCTTGCTATGAATGCGTGGTGTATCTTCGTTCTTGCTTTGTCAGTGTGAATCATTTCGCTCAACTCTTGTAATTGATTCTTGGCACCGACAAAGTTGGTTGCGTTGTCACAATACAAGTGACGGCAATTACCTCGCCTTCCGATGAATCGTTTTATAGCCGCTATGAACCCCATGGTCGAGAGGTCCGTGACAAGTTCTAGATGAACTGCCTTTGATGCGAAGCAGCAGAATACTGCGATGTATGTTTTTTGAGAATGCTTTCCCCTCACCTTAAAATGAGTCCTGAATGGACCGAAAAAATCGACCCCCGCATTAACAAATGGACGCGATGGCTGGACTCTATGCGCAAGAAGATTTCCCATTGTTTGCGTGAGCAATTTTGGTTTTGCCCTTGCACACCTGACGCAATTCTGTACGATTGATCGCGCTAATGTTTTGCCTTTGATGGGCCAGAATTTCTGTCTAGTGATAGATAGCAGAGCTTGTGGACCACAATGTAGATTCTCGCTGTGAAGTGACATCATCAGTAACTTCGTGAATGGGTGTGAATAAGAAAGTAGTAGCGGATGTTTTGTTTCGTAAGGTAGTGATGAGGCTTCCAGACAACCTCCTACTCGGATTGCGCCTCTATCATCAATGAAAGGAGATAAGCTTACGATTGGGCTGTCCTTTGGGGTCTCTGCGAGTTGTTGTAGATCTCTTAAGTCCTTCTTGAACTCCTCACCCTGCATAATCTTTATAATGCATATTAATGACTTATGCATTTCCATCGGCTTCAAGGTACCCGTATCTCCCTTTGGTTCCTTGTTCTTTGTGGCCCTCGAGTAACTAATAAATCGGAGTACGGAAGCGTTAATGCGTTGAAGTCTCCGGAAGTTGTTTTGATGATCAACTTTGTGCATTATACCGTAGGGCTCAGCTGTAGCTTCTAACACATGTTTTGTGATTCTTTTCTCGACGTCGCATTAACCTTTAGTCGTGTATGGAGGGGGCCATGCGGATTCCACTCCATGTAAGTATAGAGGTCCATAAAACCACAGGTTGCATGATGCCAACTTCTCTGCCGGGATTCCGAGATTCCGGATGCGAGTGTTGCTGCGCATAACTCCAGCCGAGGTGTAGTAAGTTTTTTTATTGGAGCCACCTTTGACTTGGCACATAGTAGTCGGACTGTGATGATGTTGTCCTTATTGACAGCTCTAATGTAAATAGCTGCGCCGTATGCCCTTTCAGACGCATCTGCAAATGCATGAATCTGGACAGACTTTGGCATTCTGTGCGAAAATATATGTCGATCAATCTTGACGTCCTTCAGATGTTTGAGCCCTTCGCGGAAATGCTTCCACTCCAATTGTAGTTCCTTGGAAAGAACAGCGTCCCAATCAACTGCATCCTTCCAGAGTTTTTGAAGAAACATTTTTGCTGTCATTATTATTGGACTTAAGAAACCCAATGGATCGAATAGGTGAGCAATGTCAGACAGTACGGTGCGTGTGTTAATTTTTTCGTTAATGCTAGGTTGAATGTTCACGAGGAAGGAATCTGACTTAGGTATCCATGTTTGCCCAAGCGTTTTGATATGAATAGAGTCATCAATGTCCAGATCTAGTTGAAGTGCGATGTCACTTGCCGGAAATCTTTTTAATAAGCTCTCATGATTTGAACACCACTTTCGCAGGGTGAAGCCAGCTTTACGAAGCAGCTTATCTGTTTGGTCCTGCATTTCCAATGCAGTACTCAGGCTTTCTGAACTTGTCGTTACGTCGTCGATATCAGCCGTGAATAAGTATTTGCCGATATATCTTTTCGATATCAGCCGTGAAAACATATCTGGGTAGGCGAAAGCGAAGTAGGATTGAGATTAAGTCATCTTGAATGGTTGGACCAGTTAATAAGCGATCGTTGAGCGATATATTGGATGTTTTTTTTTATGATGCATCAAAAACCACTCGTAATTTTGTAGTTGTGCTGCTCGGTTTTAGTATGCTGTCTTATCAGCTGTGCGACTCCTTTCTTCTGATTGTGGAACTTCTTCTATTTTCCAAAATCTTTCCATATCTTGATTCAATTGGTCTTCAGTGCAAATCTCGCTAGTTGCCCATGATTGGGTGATGTCTCCAGCTTTCCCAGCGACTATCCAGCCAGTATTGTGTAGCGTTGGTAAGTCCCTTCCCAGACTTATTTGTCCGACGTCGAGTAAGTGAAAGTAAACTTCAGCTCCAATTAATAGGTCAACATGATCCGGACGATCGAAAAGTGGATCCGCAAGTATAATGTTTTTCGGAATGGCCCATTCCGAAGTTTCGATCCTTCGTGTTGGCTGAGGAGGCGTATGGTAGGACGAATGCTTCAAGACTTATAGAAAAGTCGGACGTTCTGGATTTCAGGAGCATATTCATTCTTTTGTGTGAATGCCTTGTGCCTTTGCCGATTCCTAAGATTCCCATGGTTTCAATCGCTTCTGGACAAAATTGAGCTGGGATCCGGAATCTAACAATGCTCTGCATTCTACAACGCCGCCTTGGCTGTCCTCAAGTTTGACTACTACCGTGCTAAGGAACACGTAACATCTTTTGGTTTGCGCCAATGCCCTGCCCTGTGAGTTTATCTGGATGGATTTCCAGGGGGCGTTGTCGTTGTATGCGTTGGCAATGCTGGTGTTTTCTCAAAATGTAACAAGGTGTTGTGTATTTTTGAACATTTCGTGCAGTACTGCAAAACAAGACGTCAGCACATTGCGCTGGTGGTGTGAATAAATTTAGAGACAATTTGGTAACTAAATATACTGTTACATGTGCATGTGTCTATTTTGAATTTTATACATTTATTTGATAAGAAAATATGTGCAATGTGTGCATTTGAGTTTTATTAATCTAAGTAAGGAAATATGTGCAATGTGTGCATTTAAGTTTTAATTATCTAAGTAATGAAATTTACTTCTCTAAGTATCAACATCCAGATTTTGTAGCTCAAGATGATCAAGCAGCAGAAGACAGCGATGTATCCAATCGTAAACTGATGGACATCATGGGCTTGTGTTTGGTGCAGCAATTCATTAAGTTGTTGTTGTGTGATGAACTCTTGGATCTTTTCATCTGACTGTCCTGAATACTCTATCGTGTGCTGAACTAAGTATTCTGGATTACGGATGTTCATGAAGTTGGACAGATTCCCCACCGGTGTGAACCATTTCCTTACTGAGCTGGAATACCCGTTGTGCCCATGGATGGCAACTAAATCATGTTTAACGGTGCAGTCCGCCGGAATGGTTATAATGCCAGACCGTTGCAGAATTACTTGAGACACGTTCTTTTGGCAAACGACGTTTAACAGAATTTCGTTCCGTAGAGAAAATATCCACTGATTTGAATTTCGTATCTGGACCCAGTACTGGTTTTTTGCGAAATTGATAAACTGACTTGATGAGTTGTCGAGAATTTGGTTCAAAAGGTCGACTTCACACTTGCTGACGTTTGACCCCTTTTGATGAATTGGATGTTTTGGCTTGCACATTGTCTCGCCTTCCATGATCGAAATGCATGAATGCAACTCATTTTCCATTAATGGATAGTATTGGTCTCGATGGAGGCTGATCATTATGTAGTCGGTGGAAGGTTTTATTGCTACGAATGAAGTGTTGACAAGCACGGGTACGGGAATGACTCGATAAAGTTCATATTCTTCAGATGACAGCAATGGTAGCTTTCGTCTAAATATGATAGTGTTTGAGACGATTCTTCCTTCTACCATCATTAATTTGTAGAGCTGTGCGGCGTTTTCAAATGTCGTTGGAAGATGAAGAGAGGCTGGTAAATGGGCCTTAATAGTTGTCAGTTCCTGTCGCAGCTGATGCACTGAAATAATTGCGGTGCTTAGCCTTCCATGATGTAGCTCTGTCATTAGGTCCAAGATAGACGATTGAATTTTTTGAAGATTGGTGACAGTGAGGAAAATTTGAAAAGTCTACGACATTACTAGCTGAGCTAATTGTTGTCGATATATTTAGGTCGTTGAATTGTTGACTTGATCTATTATTTCCTTTATTTCGACGTCGAGATTTTGAAATTGTTTTTCAATTCTTCCTTGGTTGATTCGGATTAGATTGGCCGTAGAATTGATAATTGATGTTTGATTTTTCATAAGACGTAAGAGATAATATTCTCCAGCTCGCATATCTATGAAGACGCGTGACATGCGTTCGGCATAATCTGAGTCTAAGACTCCAAATAGGGCATTGGCTAGATTTCCCACAATATTGATAGCCCCCCTTTTTGATCGGGAGGATCCTTGTCGCAGTAGTTCATCATTGTCTTCCAATTCCTGGTAGAGATGAACGAAGTGTTGTATAGAATTGTTGCAGAAATCTTTATCTCTCATGGCTCGGCATAGTCTTTTGAGCTTGATGCAGCCTTCTCTTACTAGGTTCAAGTCGTTTCGGTAGGGCTTCAGGTCGTAGTAAACCACTAAGTTCCATTCATCCGAAATGATATGTGCGTTTCCTAAGTTTTCGAAATGGATTCCGAGAGTAGAGTTGAATTGGAGTATTTTTACTTCAGACCCCATGACTATTGGTAATAGGAACGAGATGAGTAAGATAGTCGCTAGCGTAACGAGAGGATTGTTTCGAATTTTCTTCTTCGGAGGTGCTTCTGCTTGAGGTAACTGTTCAGGATGTTTACCGATGTGCGGAGTGCTTGAATGTTGCTCTTCAGGAGGAACTGGCGGAGTTTTTAAGTCGGCTGGAGATCCCAAATCTTGAATTTCCACAGGTAGAGGTGACAACCTGTGAATTGGCCTTCGGAAGATGCTGTTTGCTGTTTGTATTTCTGCAACGCCGTCTTCTCCGGGAAAGGTCTGAAGTACTCTCCCCAGTGGCCATTTCATGACTGGACAGTTGTCTTGTTTAATAATGACCAAAGTTCCTGGAAGTATATTATTGCATTTGTGCTGCCACTTATGTGGTTATTGAAGCTCATGTAAATATTCATTCTGCCATCTTTTCCAAAAGCCTTCTTTGATGTCTGAAATGATCTTCCATCTTGCTGGGAGATTAGCCCTGGAAGGTTCAGCGACTGGATCAATGGAGTTTGTTAATGGCTCTCCTATAATGAAATGTCCTGGTGTTAGTGCCATCAAATCGTTCGGATCAGCTGACATCGGAGTGAGTGGTCTTGATTTCATGATGGCTTCAATTTCAATCACCAGTGTTTCCAGTTCTTCATAGGTCAATGATGCAGGTTCCATGCTGCGTTGTAGAAAATGTTTTGCCGATTTTACCGCTGCTTCCCAAAGGCCTCCGAAATGGGGTGCCCTAGGAGGAATGAAATGAAATTCAATCCCTCTTGCTATGAATGCATGGTGTATCTTCGTTCTTGCTTTGTCAGTGTGAATCATTTCGCTCAACTCTCGTAATTGATTCTTGGCACCGACAAAGTTGTTTGCGTTGTCACAACACAAGTGACGGCAATTACCTCGCCTTCCGATGAATCGTTTTATAGCCGCTATGAACCCCATGGTCGAGAGGTCCGTGACAAGTTTTAGATGAACTGCCTTTGATGCGAAGCAGCAGAATACTGCGATGTATGTTTTTTGAGGATGCTTTCCCCTCACCTTAAAATGAGTCCTGAATGGACCGAAAAAATCGACCCCCGCATTAACAAATGGACGCGATGGCTGGACTCTATGCGCAAGAAGATTTCCCATTGTTTGCGTGAGCAATTTTGGTTTTGCCCTTGCACACCTGACGCAATTCTGTACGATTGATCGCGCTAATGTTTTGGCCAGAATTTCTGTCTAGTGATAGATAGCAGAGCTTGTGGACCACAATGTAGATTCTCGCTGTGAAGTGACAACATCAGTAACTTCGTGAATGGGTGTGAATAAGAAAGTAGTAGCGGATGTTTTGTTTCGTAAGGTAGTGATGAGGCTTCCAGATAACCTCCTACTCGGATTGCGCCTCTATCATCAATGAAAGGAGATAAGCTTACGATTGGGCTGTCCTTTGGGGTCTCTGCGAGTTGTTGTAGATCTCTTAAGTCCTTCTTGAACTCCTCACCCTGCATAATCTTTATAATGCATATTAATGACTTATGCATTTCCATCGGCTTCAAGGAACCCGTATCCCCCTTTGGTTCCTTGTTCTTTGTGGCCCTCGAGTAACTAATAAATCGGAGTACGTAAGCGTTAATGCGTTGAAGTCTCCGGAAGTTGTTTTGATGATCAACTTTGTGCATTATACCGTAGGGCTCGGCTGTAGCTTCTAACACATGTTTTGTGATTCTTTTCTCGACGTCGCATTAACCTTTAGTCGTGTATGGAGGGGGCCATGCGGATTCCACTCCATGTAAGTATAGAGGTCCATAAAACCACAGGTTGCATGATGCCAACTTCTCTGCCGGGATTCCGAGATTCCGGATGCGAGTGTTGCTGAGCATAACTCCAGCCGAGGTGTAGTAAGTTTTTTTATTGGAGCCACCTTTGACTTGGCACATAGTAGTCGGACTGTGATGATGTTGTCCTTATTGACAGCTCTAATGTAAATAGCTGCGCCGTATGCCCTTTCAGACGCATCTGCAAATGCATGAATCTGGACAGACTTTGGGATTCTGTGCGAAAATATGTGTCGATCAATCTTGACGTCCTTCAGATGCTTGAGCCCTTCGCGGAAATGCTTCCACTCCAATTGTAGTTCCTTGGAAAGAACAGCGTCCCAATTAACTGCATCCTTCCAGAGTTTTTGAAAAAACATTTTTGCTGTCACTATTATTGGACTTAAGAAACCCAATGGATCGAATAGGTGAGCAATGTCAGACAGTACGGTGCGTTTGTTAATTTTTTCGTTAATGCTAGGTTGTTTGTTCACGAGGAAGGAATCTGACTTAGGTATCCATGTTTGCCCAAGCGTTTTGATATGAATAGAGTCATCAAAGTCCAGATCTAGTTGAAGTGCGATGTCACTTGCCGGAAATCTTTTTAATAAGCCCTCATGATTTGAACACCACTTTCGCAGGGTGAAGCCAGCTTTACGAAGCAGCTTATCTGTTTGGTCCTGCATTTCCAATGCTGTACTCAGGCTATCTGAACCTGTCATTACGTCGTCAACGTAGAAGTCCCTTTTTAATACTTCTGCACCCAACGGATAACCCTTGGATTCGTCATTTGCTAATTGTTTTAGACATCTTGTGGCTAGATAGGGCGCGGATGTAATCCCGTACGTAACTGTTTCTAGTTGATAGGTCTGTATGTCTTCTGTAGGGGTGTCTCTCCAAAGAATTAGCTGGAAGCGTTTGTCAGCCTCGTGAATAAGTATTTGCCCATACATCTTTTCGATATCAGCCGTGAAAACATATCTGGGTAGGCGAAAGCGAAGTAGGATTGAGATTAAGTCATCTTGAATGGTTGGACCAGTTAATAAGAGATCTTTGAGCGATATATTGGATGTTGTTTTTGATGATGCATCAAAAACCACTCGTAATTTTGTAGTTGTGCTGCTCGGTTTAAGTATGCTGGGATGAGGAAGAAAATAGTGTGCTCCCTCCATCTTGCTGGCATCGATTTTTTCCATTTGTCCAAGATTTCTATATTCATTTATGAACTGGTGATATTGCTGTTTAAGGTCTTCTTGTCTTGCTAATTTTCTCTCGAGTGCCAGGTAACGCTGTTGCGCAATCCCTTTTGACTCTCCTAGCTCGCTTGGATCTCCTTTGAAAGGGAGTCTGACAACAAGTCGCCCACTGCTATTCCTTTTGGTGTTTTCAGTAAAATTTCGCACCTTTTCTCATCAGCTGTGCGACTCCTTTCTTTTGATTGTGGAACTTCTTCTATTTTCCAAAATCTTTCCATATCTTGATTCAATTGGTCTTCAGTGCAAATCCCGCTAGTTGCCCATGATTGGGTGATGTCTCCAGCTTTCCCAGCGACTATCCAGCCAAAGTGTGTATTGTGTAGCGTTGGTAAGTCCCTTCCCAGACTTATTTGTCCGACGTCGAGTAAGTGAAAGTAAACTTCAGCTCCAATTAATAGGTCAACATGATCCGGACGATCGAAAAGTGGATCCGCAAGTATAATGTTTTTCGGAATGGCCCATTCCGAAGTTTCGATCCTTCGTGTTGGCTGAGGAGGCGTTATTTTTGGTAGGACGAATGCTTCAAGACTTATAGAAAAGTCGGACGTTCTGGATTTCAGGAGCATATTCATTCTTTTGTGTGAATGCCTTGTGCCTTCGCCGATTCCTAAGATGCCCATGGTTTCAATCACTTCTGGAAACTTAAGTCTTCTTGCCAATTTTTCTGTTACAAAATTGAGCTGTGATCCGGAATCTAACAATGCTCTGCATTCTACAACGCCGCCTTGGCTGTCCTCAAGTTTGACTACTACCGTGCTAAGGAACACGTAACATCTTTTGGTTTGCGCCAATGCAGCTGCCGACACAATCGTATTGCCCTGCCCTGTGAGTTTATCTGGATGGATTTCCAGGGGGCGTTGTCCACTGGATGTATGAGTTGGCAATGCTGGTGTTTTCTCTAAATGTAACAAGGTGTTGTGCGTTTTTGAACATTTCGTGCAGCCACGGACAGCAAATGATGGTGCTATGTGGCCATGTCTCAGGCAATTAATGCAGAGGTTTTTCTTCTTGACGAAGTCCAAGCGGCTTGTCGGTGTCAATTGTGAGAACTTCTGACAATAAACAATTTGTGGTTGTCACTGAAGCATAGAGGACAACGAGCTCTTCCTGATGCAATAGACATCAATGCACGTGCAACCGGTTTCTTTTGATGGTTTTCTATAATTCGACCTTTGTTTCCCAATGCCTCCAAGGATTGAAAGCGGACTTCAAGAAATGTTAGGAAGTCTGATAGCACGGGCAATGCTCTGGGTCTCTTCAATGACTGTTCGTACAATGAGTGCGTGTTGCGATCTAATTTTTTGATGAGTACATGGACCAGCAGTGGATCCCAGTGCATGATGTTTACAGCGAGATTGTTTAGCCCATGTAGACATTCCTGAGTGGTGTCATGAATTGCCTTTATGCCTGAAGCTGATTCTGACGAAATTGGAGCTTGCTGCAATAGTCGATTTAGGAATGCTGTAGTTAGGAGCCTCAAATTGTCATAACGTTCTTGCAGAATCTTCCATGCGGAAGAATAGATTTCATTGGAGAGAGCAAGATGTCGGATAAGTTTTTCTGCTTCTCCCGACAGATTAGTCTTCAGATACCACATATTTTCGCACTCTGCCATTGATTGTTTGTCCACCATTTGAGTATAGCACAGTTGTCGCGTTCTTCTGCACATTTTACAAGTGCATCTGAACGATAACTTCCATTTTGATGTAACCTTGCAGGTCGTGGCCAGCCGTTTGTGGGTCATCTGTCATGTCCCAAATTTTGTCTTGAAGGCGTTCAATTTGTACCCAAAAGTTTGTAATCGTCTCTCTTTTCAGCTCCCAAAACTGCTTTGATGTCGCTTGCGATTCCTGCAGGCTGTCTAGAGCACGCTGCAGTGCCTTTATGAAGACTTCTTGCCGCCTGATCGTGCGTATGACTTCGTTTGACGTCTGTTGTGGTGCAGAGACGTCATCTTGTAATTTATGCTGTGACAACGTCCCTTTTGTTGCTTCTGCTGTAACATCTCTAGCGGCGGCTAGTTGAAGGGACGATATGTTCATCTGAAATTCGTCTTTGTATCGATCGCGAATAGCCTTTATGGCATCGTAGTAATTATTCGCAAAGTAAAGATGATCCAATATGTCTGGATGGGAGGACTTGATGTCGCTATGTGTTGCATCAAAGTCCTGCCAAAGCTCCTTAAGCCTTTGAAGGCGTTCTTTGTAGTATAGACTGTGACGGGGTCCTTCTGATAGTTGGAAATGATTCGCTCGATTCCAGATCCAGTGGTTCGTTGCAGTTCCGCCTTCTGGTCCATAGTGCTGCTGCAGGGTATGCTTTACGGAGTAATTGATAAACGTTGTTGCAATCACGTCGGGGTCACCAAATGTTTGTATGTAGATGTGTTGTTGGGTCTACTAGTATTGACCAAGGTTCTTATACCTTGACAATAGTTGATGATAATGGTACATAAACCAGTATCACCAATTTGACTTGCAACGTTTGTTTATATTACCCAGTGAATGCAAAGAATGCGAAAAATGAACGACGATTTAAAGTAAACTCTTACGAACCTTTTAATTGAATGATAATTTATTTCGTTTTATTCATAGCTTATATACTATGATTTCTTATCATAAGCATTCATTCGTTGAGTGCAGTGCTAGCATAGCCCAGACAACTCGAACGGATGTTTCACATGAAAAAGTGCTAGACTAAGATTTGTAACAAAATATTATATGAATGCACACGTCAGAGGAGTGCACCGAACGTGGGAATAAATGACAAAAGTGTGATAAGAAATTGTGCTACTGAATAAGTCAGCACATTGCACTGATCGTGGGAACAAGAATACTGCAAAATAAGACGTCAGCACATTGAGTTGGTCGTGTGAATTAATTTAAAGACAATTTATGTGTCTATTTTGAATTTCATACATTTAATTGATAAGGAAATATGTGCAATGTGTGCATTTGAGTTTTATTAATCTAAGTAAGGAAATATGTGCAATGTGTGCATTTAAAGTTTTATTTATCTAAGTAATGAAATTTACTACTCTAAGTATCAACAAACTATAAAAATGCTAACTGGGAGCTCCTGAACCAATTTTATAGCTCATTTGATTGGTCAACCTGTTTTTCCAGCAATAATGCTGTGAAGCATCACAACTAATCACATCATTCATTCAATTGCATTCCTTCTTCATTTAAAAAGAAAAATACTCATAAAAATAACTGGTTTAACGAACATTGCAGGTCAGAAGTTGCGTGTAAAAACGCAGCCCATTTGGACTACGTTAATTGCACTTCTGAAGAAAACCTTGTAAAGTTACGAATATTTTGAAGGATGATGGATAAAATAAAATTTGTATTAAATGGTATATCTTCAGATTCACATGGGATCAATGCTGGCGTGCCTCAAGGATCATCCTTGTCGCCCACGCTATTCTTGATATATATCAACGACCTGTTGTCTTCTACAACCTGTGATATCCATTCATTTGCTGATGATACAACACTATCGGCTTCCATTGAATCTGTCAGTCAAAAAGAATGCAATTCTCGCTAGAATGGTTCGCGTGAATTAATGAATTTGACTATTCTGTCTAATATTCAAATCATTCTTGATTGGGGCATTTCTAATAGAGTAGAATTTAACCCAAATAAATTCCAGTCTTGTCTTTTTTCTCAGAAGACAACTCAACATTATGTTCCACCTGTTATTAATGGTACCCCTTTTGCGAGATCTGATTCACTTAAGTTGTTAGTTTTAAAAGTATCAAGTGATATACATATTTATGAAATTTCAAAAAGAGCTAGCCAATGTTTGGGCTTAATAAGACGTTGTAATTTCTACTTCACTCCCTCTGAAGTATTACGATTATATAAATCTTACGTTAGACCAATTTTAGAATTTAATTCATATGTGTGGGGTGGGGCTCCGAGATTGCATTTGGTTCATCTTGATGGAATTCAGAATAGAGTTATCCGTTTGATAAACGATGTAACCATTACTTTGTCTCTTGACTTGACTTGGAGCACAGACTAAATGTAGGAGCTTTATCTGTTTTCTACAAATTTTACAACGGTAAATGTTCTTTAGAAACCCGTTCTCTAGTTCCAGGTCCTTTTCTCAGTAACGTAAACACTCGTTTAAGGTGCAATCAACATAGATTTGCCTTAAAACTTTTTTCATGTAGAACCCAACCCTTTAAATCCTCCTTTTTTCCGAGAGTCTCTTCGATGTGTAATCAATTGCAGGCCTTCAAATTCGCCGTTAACAACTTCTTGAAGGATGATGGATAATAAATAATAATTTTTTTATTAGTATTTTTTACATTATTTTTATAATTTGTTATATTTTCTTGGTCAAGGTTTTTTGTAGTTTTCCAATTGGTTCATAATAAAAGTATTTGGACTCGCGTCGTTCTAAATTCGTGTTCGTTTTTCAATGAATCAGAGAGAATTCTGAGAAAATAAATTGAAACCGGCTACAAACGTGAGGAATGTGATATATTGTAAATCACATTCCTTCGATTTTTATTTTATTTTAAATTTAATAAAGGGCTTAGCCCAACTTATTGCTGTGACGCAAGTTCATTCGGCACAATACTGTGCCTTAAAAAGAGTCTGGGCAATATAATTGAAGCGACTATATTGACAGAAAATTTCAACATCTTTCTTCTGGCACAGTGTTGCCAAGCGGCTAAATAGTACAAATTGCGAATCTGGTTTTAATATCTGCTGGTTAAACCTCCATCAGTCTGTACAACGAACAGTCGCCTTCCAATTAAAGCAGTCGTTTCCGCTGGTATCTACTAAGGTCCTCTATACCCTACATCCCCTATATGAAATTTTGATATTTTCGATGGCATCAAAGGTCTTACGGAACGCGGAAGTAGCTGTGACAACAATGTGCGCTGTTTTCTACCGTGTAAGAGTTCCGCAGGTGATTTCCCCGTTCCAAATGACCATAACCCAGAATTTCCGTGGGAACAAGTTTTATTGTTGCATCTTAGTCTTACATACCGAATTTCTGAAACTAAGCCATTTCTCAAGTGATTTGTGTGAAATTCGGTATGTAAGTTCCAGTCCCTATTGGCCATATCCCAGAATTTCTATAGGAACATGTATATTCGCATCTTAGCCATACATACCGAATTTCATACGAATCGCTTGAGAAAGTGCATAGTTTCAAAAATTCCAGACCATAATGACCATATTCCAGAATTGCGATAGGAACAAGTCTTATAGTCGCATCTTAGTCCTACATTCCGAATTGCATACGAAACGCTTAAAAATTGCTTAGTTCCCCAAATTCCCGACCATAATGACAATATTCCAGAATTACCATAGGAACAAGTCTTATAGTCGCATCTTAGTCCTACATTCCGAATTTAGTACGAACCGCTTGAGAAATTGCTTCGTCCCAAAATTCCAGACCATAATGACCACTTTCAAGAATTGCCATAGGAACAAGTCTTAAAGTCACATGTTAATCCTTCATACCAAATTTCATACGAATCGCTTGAAAAATTGCTTAGTTCCCGAAGTTCCAGACCCATGACCATATTCCAGAATTGCCTTAGGAACGAGTCTTATGTTCGCATCGATTAAAAAATGTGTAACGAAGGTAGCTCAATCGGCTAAAGCGCCTGCACGGCAATGTGATCAGCACCTGCAGTACAGGTTCAAATCCCACTTCCGACCATAGGGGGAAAATAGAAAATTAATATTTGTTTTTAAAACACAAATTAGTACTGGCAAATATACAGCCAGAAAACAAGGCGGAACACTCAATCGGTGGCTGGGTAAAAGTCTTAGCCACAAGCAGCCTTCCAAGTCACTTGCCCTGTAATCATTCATTTTAAAATTGTTCACAACAATATGATTCCCAAATTATTGGGAAAAATAGATTGAGACCTGACGCCAGTAACTAGGCAAAAGTGTGTTCGTTTTCAGAAAACGCACGATTGGTGCAATACACCAAAAACCTGCTTTGAGTACAGTCACTCAAGGTAAACTTCGACAAGAGTAAAAATACTCGGAATTGTCAATTTTCCTGGGAATTTATATCAATTCCCACTTATATTCATTACCCCAGTTTTTTTCGCTTTTTTTCTCAAGTAACGACTGAGTGACGTGCTGGATAACACCGTCATTCATGCGGCATTTGCCATACCCCTTTCCGAACCCCTTGTCGCACTACGAGCGCCACTGCTTTGCGAAGTGCCGACTGAGTAACGTGCTGAATAACACCGTTTCTCATTCGACACTTACCAACTTTTGACGACCAGGGACAAAATACATAGGTTTTCGGCATAACCGAGCCCCCTTATATGTAGTCCACCTCCTCGTCTATGAGTAAGTAGTTGTATGATTCTCTAAGTATAAGAAAAATCAATATTCTTAAGTATAATAAGTCCATCATAAAATTATATACCAGTAGTCATTTCAGTAAGTAAAGAAAAAAATATGTAGAAACTTTAAAACAACAAGAGTTTTAAATATTAACACATTTATTAAACGAACCCTGGGCGTTCCGACGAGCGTAACCCCAGCAAGCAACGTTACAAATTTGGCGCCCTCCCAACACTGATGGACAAAATATTAATCGGAACGGATTTTTTAGCCAAAAATGGCTTTACCATGAATCAAGGAGAGGAAGTAATAAGGGCACAAGTCGAACCGAAGTTACCAAGCATTTTGAATCTATAGACCGAAGAGCAACAACTACATAAGTTCCTAGACATCGAACTAACGGCGTTTGAAAAATTTAAGGGATTAA
Organism: Nephrocerus scutellatus; assembly: GCA_947095585.1. Lineage (NCBI taxonomy): Eukaryota > Metazoa > Arthropoda > Insecta > Diptera > Pipunculidae > Nephrocerus > Nephrocerus scutellatus. The sequence goes on along the minus strand of OX352762.1, from coordinate 77,994,021 downwards.
CCACCCTAACCGAGCACGAAATAAGATTAGAGCATACCCAACCCTTCAAACAACGATACATATCCAGAAACCCTGCGATGCAAACGATCATCAACGGGGAAATCGACCAACTCCTAGCGGAGGGTAGAATCGAACCGTCTAGAAGCCCCTACAGTTCCCCTATTGTTCTGGTGAAAAAGAAACAAGGTACGTGGAGGCTATGCGTCGATTACCGTCAGTTGAATGATATATCAATCAAAGTCGTCTACCCACTACCCCAGATCTACCACATATTAGATAACCCAAATAAATTCCAGTCTTGTCTTTTTTCTCAGAAGACAACTCAACATTATGTTCCACCTGTTATTAATGGTACCCCTATTGCGAGATCTGATTCACTTAAGTTGTTAGTTTTAAAAGTATCAAGTGATATACATATTTATGAAATTTCAAAAAGAGCTAGCCAATGTTTGGGCTTAATAAGACGTTGTAATTTCTACTTCACTCCCTCTGAAGTATTACGATTATATAAATCTTACGTTAGACCAATTTTAGAATTTAATTCATATGTGTGGGGTGGGGCTCCGAGATTGCATTTGGTTCATCTTGATGGAATTCAGAATAGAGTTATCCGTTTGATAAACGATGTAACCATTACTTTGTCTCTTGACTTGACTTGGAGCACAGACTAAATGTAGGAGCTTTATCTGTTTTCTACAAATTTTACAACGGTAAATGTTCTTTAGAAACCCGTTCTCTAGTTCCAGGTCCTTTTCTCAGTAACGTAAACACTCGTTTAAGGTGCAATCAACATAGATTTGCCTTAAAACTTTTTTCATGTAGAACCCAACCCTTTAAATCCTCCTTTTTTCCGAGAGTCTCTTCGATGTGTAATCAATTGCAGGCCTTCAAATTCGCCGTTAACAACTTCTTGAAGGATGATGGATAATAAATAATAATTTTTTTATTATTTTTTTATTAGTATTTTTTACATTATTTTTATAATTTGTTATATTTTCTTGGTCAAGGTTTTTTGTAGTTTTCCAATTGGTTCATAATAAAAGTATTTGGACTCGCGTCGTTCTAAATTCGTGTTCGTTTTTCAATGAATCAGAGAGAATTCTGAGAAAATAAATTGAAACCGGCTACAAACGTGAGGAATGTGATATATTGTAAATCACATTCCTTCGATTTTTATTTTATTTTAAATTTAATAAAGGGCTTAGCCCAACTTATTGCTGTGACGCAAGTTCATTCGGCACAATACTGTGCCTTAAAAAGAGTCTGGGCAATATAATTGAAGCGACTATATTGACAGAAAATTTCAACATCTTTCTTCTGGCACAGTGTTGCCAAGCGGCTAAATAGTACAAATTGCGAATCTGGTTTTAATATCTGCTGGTTAAACCTCCATCAGTCTGTACAACGAACAGTCGCCTTCCAATTAAAGCAGTCGTTTCCGCTGGTATCTACTAAGGTCCTCTATACCCTACATCCCCTATATGAAATTTTGATATTTTCGATGGCATCAAAGGTCTTACGGAACGCGGAAGTAGCTGTGACAACAATGTGCGCTGTTTTCTACCGTGTAAGAGTTCCGCAGGTGATTTCCCCGTTCCAAATGACCATAACCCAGAATTTCCGTGGGAACAAGTTTTATTGTTGCATCTTAGTCTTACATACCGAATTTCTGAAACTAAGCCATTTCTCAAGTGATTTGTGTGAAATTCGGTATGTAAGTTCCAGTCCCTATTGGCCATATCCCAGAATTTCTATAGGAACATGTATATTCGCATCTTAGCCATACATACCGAATTTCATACGAATCGCTTGAGAAAGTGCATAGTTTCAAAAATTCCAGACCATAATGACCATATTCCAGAATTGCGATAGGAACAAGTCTTATAGTCGCATCTTAGTCCTACATTCCGAATTGCATACGAAACGCTTAAAAATTGCTTAGTTCCCCAAATTCCCGACCATAATGACAATATTCCAGAATTACCATAGGAACAAGTCTTATAGTCGCATCTTAGTCCTACATTCCGAATTTAGTACGAACCGCTTGAGAAATTGCTTCGTCCCAAAATTCCAGACCATAATGACCACTTTCAAGAATTGCCATAGGAACAAGTCTTAAAGTCACATGTTAATCCTTCATACCAAATTTCATACGAATCGCTTGAAAAATTGCTTAGTTCCCGAAGTTCCAGACCCATGACCATATTCCAGAATTGCCTTAGGAACGAGTCTTATGTTCGCATCGATTAAAAAATGTGTAACGAAGGTAGCTCAATCGGCTAAAGCGCCTGCACGGCAATGTGATCAGCACCTGCAGTACAGGTTCAAATCCCACTTCCGACCATAGGGGGAAAATAGAAAATTAATATTTTTTTTTAAAACACAAATTAGTACTGGCAAATATACAGCCAGAAAACAAGGCGGAACACTCAATCGGTGGCTGGGTAAAAGTCTTAGCCACAAGCAGCCTTCCAAGTCACTTGCCCTGTAATCATTCATTTTAAAATTGTTCACAACAATATGATTCCCAAATTATTGGGAAAAATAGATTGAGACCTGACGCCAGTAACTAGGCAAAAGTGTGTTCGTTTTCAGAAAACGCACGATTGGTGCAATACACCAAAAACCTGCTTTGAGTACAGTCACTCAAGGTAAACTTCGACAAGAGTAAAAATACTCGGAATTGTCAATTTTCCTGGGAATTTATATCAATTCCCACTTATATTCATTACCCCAGTTTTTTTCGCTTTCTTTCTCAAGTAACGACTGAGTGACGTGCTGGATAACACCGTCATTCATGCGGCATTTGCCATACCCCTTTCCGAACCCCTTGTCGCACTACGAGCGCCACTGCTTTGCGAAGTGCCGACTGAGTAACGTGCTGAATAACACCGTTTCTCATTCGACACTTACCAACTTTTGACGACCAGGGACAAAATACATAGGTTTTCGGCATAACCGAGCCCCCTTATATGTAGTCCACCTCCTCGTCTATGAGTAAGTAGTTGTATGATTCTCTAAGTATAAGAAAAATCAATATTCTTAAGTATAATAAGTCCATCATAAAATTATATACCAGTAGTCATTTCAGTAAGTAAAGAAAAAAATATGTAGAAACTTTAAAACAACAAGAGTTTTAAATATTAACACATTTATTAAACGAACCCTGGGCGTTCCGACGAGCGTAACCCCAGCAAGCAACGTTACAAATTTGGCGCCCTCCCAACACTGATGGACAAAATATTAATCGGAACGGATTTTTTAGCCAAAAATGGCTTTACCATGAATCAAGGAGAGGAAGTAATAAGGGCACAAGTCGAACCGAAGTTACCAAGCATTTTGAATCTATAGACCGAAGAGCAACAACTACATAAGTTCCTAGACATCGAACTAACGGCGTTTGAAAAATTTAAGGGATTAACCACCCTAACCGAGCACGAAATAAGATTAGAGCATACCCAACCCTTCAAACAACGATACATACCCAGAAACCCTGCGATGCAAACGATCATCAACGGGGAAATCGACCAACTCCTAGCGGAGGGTAGAATCGAACCGTCTAGAAGCCCCTACAGTTCCCCTATTGTTCTGGTGAAAAAGAAACAAGGTACGTGGAGGCTATGCGTCGATTACCGTCAGTTGAATGATATATCAATCAAAGTCGTCTACCCACTACCCCAGATCTACCACATATTAGATAAATTAAAGGGAGCAAGATATATCTCGACCATCGATCTAAAGCAGGGCTATTGGCAAATTCCACTGAAACCGTCCAGCCGACCGTACACTGCATTCACCGTACCGGGAAGAGGATTATTCTAATGGAAAGTAATGCCATTCGGATTGCATTCAGCGCCGGCCACCTTTCAACGTTTGCTTGATCAAATAATCAGCCCCGAATTGGAGCCATTCGCTTTTGCATATCTAAACGTTATAATCGTCATAGGTCGCACATTTGCCAAATACATGACCGCTCTCACAGAAGTATTCCGATGGCTGAAAAATGCGCAGCTAAAAATTAACCCGGACAAAAGAGTTTGGCCGTTCCGAACTTAAATACCTAGGACATACAATCAATCACCAGGGTATACATACTGACCCAAGCAAAATCGAGGCTATCAGAAATCTACTAGCCCCCAAAAATATCAAAGAACTACGAATAGTTCTCGGAATTGCCTCGTGGTACCGCCGCTTCGTACCGAACTTCTCAACAATAGCCGCCCCACTCACCAGGCTATTAAAGAAAAAACAAAAGTGGATCTGGGAAACCGCCCAGGAAGATGCATTCCAGATACTTAAAGAAAAACTAACCGAAGCTCCGATACTTGCCTGCCCGGACTTTACAAAACCGTTCCTCCTTCAAACCCATGCCAGCTCTGACGGACTCGGTGCTGCGCTCTCCCAAAACCTAGAGAACCAGGAACACGTCATTGCGTACGCTAGCCGCACACTCACCGATACCGAAAGAAATTACTCGGTCACTGAGAAAGAGTGATTATCAGTACTATGGGGCATACGAAAGATGAGACCCTATTTGGAAGGTTATCACTTCATAGTACACACCGATCATCGCTCTTTGAAATGGCTATATAATTTGGATAATCTATCCGGACGTCTAGCTCGCTGGACTATAGAACTACAGCAATACGATTTCAAAATTCGCTATAGGAAGGGATCGCTTAATACCGTCGCTGATGTTTTATCCCGTCACCCAACACAAAACCCACCGGTTCGCTTACTATTACCGATTACGCAGACATGCCCATGGTAAGACTCAAAGTTCCTACTCACGAAAAATAAACATGAGGAAAACCCCGAATATCAGATCTCCGAAGGGACCTTATACCGACACATCTTCAATCCTACCTGCCACACCGAACCCAGCTCCGCCGCTTGGAATATTTGCGTACCGAAGCCTTTACGTCAGCAAGTACTGAGAGAGAACCACACCGATATAACTGCTGGTCACCTGGGAGTCGCGAAAACCATTGCGCGCATTGCGCAATCATATTTTTGGCCCGGACTATTCCGAGAGGTCGCGAAATTCGTTCGAAACTGTCCAAACTGCCTACAATACAAAATCCCCACAAGCATACCGCCTGGTCAAATGTATGTAACTACCGCTACACAACCGTTGGAAACAATAAGCTCAGATTTTATTGGTCCACTCCCTTGATCTATTAAGGGGAACACGATGATTTTAGTCTTCCACGACCGATTCACAAAGTGGACGGAATTCATGGCCTTGCGCTATTCAACCACCGCTGCCTTGATCCGCGGATTTCACGAGCGAATCTTAAGCCGGTATGGGTGCCCGAAGCGGCCAATTACTTATAATGGGACCCAATATCGTAGTAAGCAGTTCCAAGAATTGTTGGCCGAACTCCACATCGAACACCGATTTACACCGCCGTAAACGCCGCAAGCAAATCCGACTGAACGGATGAATCGGGTGATAAAAACCATTATCTACCACAGCCAGTCGGACCATACCGCATATACCGAAAAATCTCACCAGTAGTCTATCTATTAGAAGGCGATCAAAAAAGAAAAATTACGGCACACGTAAAAGATATTAAACAAATAAATATCAACGACGCATCCCCGCAACCAAAGGGAGCTGCCGACGTCTCAATACTCCCGATAAGGCCATAATAACTGACGTCTGCATACTCAAAGGGCCCGACAAAGGAATCACCGTCGACCCACAAAAAACAGCAGTCACTAACGAGATTTCCTACCATCCCGTCACAGTTTCCGGCCAAGCCTTTCAAGCAACAACTAAGCCACCAGTACCAATCAGCCAGTTTGCCCCAGTAGATCAATTACCACCCGAAGTATGGGCTCTTTTTGAGGGTATAACCATACCAGCCCGACAACGACGTATTCGCATCCGTCCAGATAGAACCGGACGCCAGATACATGGACGACGCAACCCGGACGATACTAACGGGTGTTTTTTTGGGAGGTTTGTTTTTCCGATAGATGTCGTTTTATTTTATGACAGTTGTTTTGACAGCTCAAAGTGGCATTTCTACTCAGTATTGTTTGGCAAATCATTATGAAAAAAAAAAAAAAAAAAAAAAAAAAAATGACATTTGTGAAAAATAGTCGTGGTAGCCATATGCCAGAAATTGTGTTTAAATGTTAAATGCCAAAAAATTATCTACCAAATAAAAAAAAATTTTGGTCATTTCATAATTTTATGTGTTTTATTCAAAAAAAAAATCGGCAACCTCTTAAAAAAACACCCGTTAGATATAACGTGTTTAAACACAATTTCTGGCATATGGCTACCACGACTATTTTTCACAAATGTCATTTTTTTTTTTTTTTTTTTTTTTTTTTTTTCATAATGATTTGCCAAACAATACTGAGTAGAAATGCCACTTTGAGCTGTCAAAACAACTGTCATAAAATAAAACGACATCTATCGGAAAAACAAACCTCCCAAAAAAACACCCTTTATAACCATCATCTCCAGCCAGGAGACGCCACCATCACTATCCGGCTCATCCCAGAGTGAAATTTTGTTTATTATTATTATATTATTATTTTTTTTACAGTTACACTTTTTTTTCTGAATTTGAATTTTGATGACCTTACCCAGAAGGTCTGAATTAGGTATTGCTTCGTTGGAAGAAAGAGAAGATAATCACTTTTCAGAGTGGATAGGTGGCAGGTTGGCACTTTTTCTGGGTAAGGTCAAGTATGCATTATCTCACATAATAATATAATATTTCGTCCCGAAGAAAAAAAAATAATAATAAAAGAAAATAAACAACCCATAAAAATAAAATTTTTCATGTAAATTCTCTAATAGGAGATGGGTATGAGTTAAAAAATGAAGAAAATCGATCTAATTTTTAAAAAATTTATATGGGAACCCCTCGGACCTCGGGGCCTCACTCCAAAAACTTTACAAAAAATTTTGTCCATCGGAGATACAAAATTTTAAAAAAATCGGGTTAAGTTTTTTAAAAAAAATGTTGGGGCCCAATGACCCTGGGGCCCGGGGTCTCCAAATTTTTTACAAAAAGTGTTTTTCATCGGTGATACATACGTATATAAAATTTAAAGAAAATCGGGTTAATTTTTTTAAAATTTGGAGCCCCACGACCCCGGGACCCAGGGTCTCCAAATTTTTTACATAAAGTTTTGTCTATCGGAGATATACATGTGTATTAAATTTGAAGAAAATCGGGTTAATTTTTTTAAAAAAAGTTATGGGGCCCCATGAACCCGGGCACGGGGTCTCCAAATTTTTTACAAAAAGTGTTTTTCATCGGTGATACATACGTATATAAAATTTAAAGAAAATCGGGTTAATTTTTTTAAAATTTTGGAGCCCCACGACCCCGGGACCCAGGGTCTCCAAATTTTTTACATAAAGTTTTGTCTATCGGAGATACACATGTGTATTAAATTTGAAGAAAATCGGGTTAATTTTTTTAAAAAAAACTTATGGGGCCCCATGAACCCGGGCACGGGGTCTCCAAATTTTTTACAAAACCTGTTGTCTATCGGAGATACACATGTGTATTAAATTTGAAGAAAATCGGGTTAATTTTTTAAAAAAAAGTTATGGGGCCCCACGAACCCCGGGACTCAGGGTCTCCAAATTTTTTACAAAAAGTGTTGTCTATCGGAGATACATATGTGTATTAAATTTGAAGAAAATCGGGTTATTTTTTTAAATAATTTATGGGGCCTCACGAACCCGTGCCCGGGGTCTCCAAATTTTTTACAAAAAGTGTTGTCTATCGGAGATACACATGTGTATGAAATTTGAAGAAAATCGGGTTAATTTTTTTTTTTAAAAAAAAACTATGGGGCCCCACGAAACCGGAACCGGGGTCTCAAATTTTTTTACAAAAAGTGTTGTCTATCGGAGATACACATGTGTATTAAATTTGAAGAAAATCGGGTTAATGTTTTTAAAAAAAAGTTATGGGGCCCCACGAACCCGGGCCCGGGGTCTCCAAATTTTTTACAAAAGGTGTTTTCCATCGGAGATACACATTTGTATAAAATTTTAAGAAAATCGGGTAAATTTTTTAAAATATTTGTATTGGAGCCGCCCGACCCCGAGGTCCGAGGGGCCTGAAATTTTAATAGAAAGTATTGTCACCGGAAATATACTTGTGTGCAAAATTTCAATAAAATCGGGCTATGGGAAGTGGGTTGAAAATTGATCGCAAGATTCCATGACACACAAATCCACTTACAAACCCACAAACACACGGGCACGCGAAGTTAATATAGAGAATTTAAAAAAACAGCCCATAAAAATTAAAAATTTTTTCTAAATTCTCTAATCGCAGAAATTGATATGGAAGCCCCTCGATCCAGGGTCATTTTTTTTATTGTAGGAGAAAATCATCGAAAGAGACATTTGACATCAGATGTTAAAATTGAAAAAAACAACCCATAAAAATACAATTTTTCATGTTAATCTCCAATTTTTTTACAAAAAGTGCTGTCTATCGGAGATACACATGTGTATTAAATTTGAAGAAAATCGGGTTAATTTTTTTAAAAAAAACTATGGGAGCCCCACGAACCCGGGGCCTGATCACTTCCAAATTTTAAAAGAAAGTATTGTCACTGGAAATACACATGTGTACAAAATTTCAGGAAAATCGGGTTTTAGGAAATGTGTTAAAAATTGATAATTAAAAAAAACAATTGTATGGGAGCCCCCCGACCCCGGGGCCCAATCGCTTCAAAAAATTTACAAAAAGTTTTGTCCATAGGAGATACACATGTGTATTAAATTTGAAGAAAATCGGGATAATTTTTTTAAAAAAAGTTATGGGGCCCCACGAACCCGGGCCCGGGGTCTCCAAAATGTTTACAAAAAGTGTTGTGTATCAGAGACATGTGTATAAAAGTTGAAGAAAATCGAGTAAAATTTTGTAAAATATTTGTAGGGGAGCCCACCGACCCCGTGGCCCGAGGGTCCTCAAATATAGAAAGTGTTGTCTCCGAAAATATCCATGTGTGCAAAATTTCAATAAAATCGGGCTATGGGAGAGGTGGGTTAAAAATTGATCGCAAGATTTGGTGTGCCAGCCAGCCAGCCAGCCACGGGCAAGTGAAGTTAATATAGAGAATTTAAAAACGGGGCTGGTTTTAAATACGGTCTGGGATTCGGATGTATAGCTTATCTACGGATATATGTATAGTTATTGTATGCATATCGGATATATCTAAAAAAATTGTCTTTATACATTAAATATTTCTTACGTATACGGTTTTGGTGCAGGTATTTATATTTCTTAATCTGTATGTTTATGTTAATACTAATTAATTCGTGGGGCCCCATAACTTTTTTTAAAAAAATTATCCCGATTTTCTTCAAATTTAATAGACATGTGTATCTCCGATAGACAACACTTTTTGTAAAAAAAATTGGAGACCCCGGGCCCGGGTTCGTGGGGCCCCATAGTTTTTTTTAAAAAATTAACCCGATTTTCTTCAAATTTAATACACATGTGTATCTCCGATAGACAACACTTTTTGTATTTGGAGACCCCGGGCACGGGTTCGTGAGGCCCCATAAATTATTTAAAAAAATAACCCGAATTTCTTCAAATTTGAGTTAGCATTGATCACCAACAAATTTTTTAAAAAACTTAACCCGATTTTTTTAAATTTTTGTATCTCCGATAAACAAATTTTTTGTAAAGTTTTTGGAGTGAGGCCCTGAGGTCCGAGGGGTGCCCATATAAATTTTTTAAAAATTAGCTCGATTTTCTTCAAATTTTAACACATACCCATCTCCTATTGGAGAATTTACATGAAAAATTGTATTTTTATGGGTTGTTTTTTTCAATTTTAACATCTGATGTCAAATGTCTCTTTCGATGATTTTCTCCTACAATAAAAAAAATAACCCAGGATCGAGGGGCTCCCATATCAATTTCTGCGATTAGAGAATATAGATGAAAAAATTTATTTTATTTTTATGGGCTGTTTTTTTAAATTCTCTATATTAACTTCGCGTGCCCGTGTTTTTTTTTATGGCTGTGCCAAAGGTGGGGAATCTTATAAAAGATACCAATAGAGCCCTCCAGGGGTACTAGCATGCACGATTCGTAAACCTGAATGTTCGTACCAGGAATTACGCCTACGTATTAAACCCTCCTTACACACTTCAACCTTTTCTTCAATTCAATCTTTTCGATTCTTCGCAGCTCGTTTTGCACATTCGTTATGAATACACACACTTCTGTCCACTTATCCTCAGATCTCAGCATTTCTTCTAACAGGACTTGTGGACTTGGCAGGCTGCTTCTCCATTCTCTGAAGCGTCCGCATTGGAAAATCGCATGCTCCGTATCTTCTTCCAGCTCCGGACAATCTGGGCAAAAAGGTGAGCTATCGTGTCCAAATCGATAAAGATATCTTCGATAGCAGCCATGGCCTGACAGAAACTGCGTAAATTGGTAATTGCAGTTACCGTGAGATCGGTTTGTCCAATTCTCTATATTCGGGATCAGTTTGTGGGTCCATCTTCCTTTCAAAATTATGTCCCACCTGGCTTGCCATACAGCCATTGAGGTGGCCTCTTCTTCTTCTTTGATTATTTTGATTGATCGTTGGTCCGGATGTGATAAGGCTCTTCTATTGTAGATCCTAAGCATTTCATCTGCGAGGATGTCTACTGGAACCATTCCTGCTATAACGAGGGCCGCATCATCGGAGATCGTTCGGAACCCGCTGATCGTCCTTAGTGCACTGAGTCTGTATATAGACGATGGGTTTCTTCTTATTTCTTTAGTCACCAGTGCCTCCGCCCAAACTGGGGCTGCGTAAAGGAGGACTGAGCTAACTACTTTGGACATTAGGACCCTCCTTGGATATCCTGGTCCTCCGACATTTGGCAGTATTCGAGATAATGCTGCCTGCATCTGCGACGCCTTTCTGCTAGAGTAGTCCACGTGTATTTTAAAACGGAGCCTACTGTCAATCATTACTCCTAGGTATTTGACAGAATCCTTTGATCTGATGGTCTGATTACCAACCCGTATACTTATGTATTCCATTTTTTTCCGGCTGGTAATCAGGACTGCTTCCGTTTTATGGTCGGCTAATTCTAGACCGACGGATACTAGCCATTCTTTGATTTGGCCAACTGCTTCGTTCGTGGCTGACTCTATTCCATTGATTGTCTTTGACACTGTGACAACGGCGATGTCGTCAGCGAATCCAATTTTTACGCCTGGTGGTAATGCTAGTCTTAGAACTCCATCGTACATAATATTCCATAAAAGGGGACCCAGCACCGATCCTTGTGGGACTCCTGCGGAGACGTTATAGTACTTTGTACCCTCATTGGTTTCGTACCTCAACCTTCTATCGCTTAAGTAGCTTGATACTATCTTCCTTATATAGTACGGTGCATCCATTCTGAATTCATCAACTGTTAGCCTTGGAATACTTTCTGTGCTAGTTTCTCTAATTATGTTGCACATAGTATATTGTTCTTGCGGAAAAAGGTGTTCTACGATAGACCTAAGCATTGTTGGGCATGAAATTTGTGGGGACTTACCGCCTTTGAGCTTTGCCATAACTATTTTGTATGCTATGCCCCAGGGGTTGATGTCAGCCTCGTCACATAGTTCTTTAAAGCATTTTGACTTGCTTTCCTTAATCGCGTTTTTAAAATTTCGTCTCGCCAGTCTAAGCATATCATGCCGTTCTTGAAAATCGGTTCCCCTTCTTGAACGCTGAACTCTGCGCCGGGCTTGTAGGCAGATAGCTCTCAGTGCTTTTATCGTTGAGTTCACAGATCCTATTATTATTGCTTATCCATGGCTCCTGGATAAGAATTAGGTCTTTTGCCGATTCGGACAGTCTAAGAATAAGCGCCGCCGAAGCGGCCTTAGTATGATGTAAGTTAATTTGCAGGATTTTAATCATAAGAAAATTACCTTACCTTTTCCTTCTATAACCGCTATAGCGGTTTAATTCTCGGGCTATGGGAAGTGGGTTAAAAATTGATCAGAAAGTCTGACCAGCCACCCAGCCAGCCACGTGCACGCGAAGTTAATATAGAGAATTTAAAAACAACAAGTTTATGGGAGCCCTCTGACCCCAGAACCCGATCACATCCAATTTTTTACAAAAAGTGTTGTTCATCGGAGATACACATATATAAAAAATTTGAAGAAAATCGATTAATTTAAAAAAAATTGTATGGGAGCTCACCGACCCCGGATCCCGATCACTTCCAAATTTTAATAAAAAGTTTTGTCAACGGAGATACACATCTGTAAAAAATTTTAAGAAAATCTGAGTTAGCATTGATCACAATTCCACCACCGAAAACAGACAACTGGGCACACGAAGTTAATATAGAGCATTTAAAAATATGCAGACAGCGTAGGTAAAACCTACATACGAGCTTTCATATATATTGACATTTTAAATCAATTGTGTTTAAATTTTTAACATGTTAAAAATATAAAGAGATGTGAAGATTGCGATTAGCAAGAAATTATTACTAAAGCCAGTAGAATTAAACTTGGGATTTCGAAGGTGTACGATTCGCTTTGATGATCAGGTTACATACACGTGAAAGTAATTTTCTGCAATTACGATATTCTGTTAAAAGGTCATGAAGAATGGGTTGTGCTAAGCGCACGTGTCCTTTAGTTCGTCGACCATACAACACTGTTGACGTTGTAGCTTTCTTTTTCGTCAAAGGCGTTTGCAAATGTGCATGAAAAGTGTGCCTGGAATTAGGTAAGGCGGTTATTTCTCCAATTTCTTTTCATTGTGTACATTTCTTAGCTCTTCTTGCCTTTAGGCATCTATAAAACTTTAACGCGTTTGAATTTGACGAAGTGCAAAAGTACTTCGTAATTTTCTTGGATTGGTTGAGGTAGTGTAAACTGACGCCAACACTAAGTTGTAATATACATATGTACGTGAGCTTGAAATCCTGTGCTTATCTCATGGGTTTTGGGAACAACGAAGGAATGATAAGCAGCCCTTCGTGTTATTGTAAAAGTACACAGGGTTAAATAATGACATACTGGCATTAAATGAAAGAGGGATTGAATTTTAATATCACGTCTTGCAATTGATGAATTAATAATAATTGCCTACATATAAATGTTGATCCTAAAACAAGTATGTTAGTTATAAGAAAACTATAAAGATTTGTTGTTGTGTTATAAATAACTAGTGGCTTGTCTCCGTAATATTTTTGCAATTTTTTTCTGTGTGTCTAGTAAATCCCTGCTTTATTAAATTCTTTATATTCACTTCGCGTCTGCGTGTTTTTGTTTGTTTGTTTGTTAGTAGCGTATGGCCAAATCTTGTGATAAATTTTTAATCCACTTTCTAAAGCCCTATTTATTCAAACTTGCGCACATGTCTATCCAATTAGAGAATTTACATGAATGTTTTATTTTTATAGTTGACTAGCCGACCCGTCAGACGTTGTCCTGTCACACTTTTAATAAATTTGTTTGAGATCGTTTTTTGAAAAGCTATTTGAATTTTTCCTCACCCCCCCCCCTCCCGCCTATGAACCGCCCCCTCGGGAATGTGGCCGGAGTTTTCCGAAAATTCCCCCTTAAGGAGAGAGGGGGTGTTAAAGTTTTGAGCACTTTTTTGAAAAAGGCAATTTTTAAGTGGTTTGATAGATGCTAGGGGGTTAAGTGGTATCATATAAAAGGCAATAAAAAATTTGATCCAATCCAACCCCCCCCCCCCCGACAGAGTTAGAGCCAAAAAATGACTTTCACATTGAAGTTCAGCAGGGGGCGTGTTTAAAAGTGGGCAAGCCTAAATATTGGTATCAAATGAAAGTTGATAATTACTTCTACAAGGCTGTCCTATTTTTATTGGCGTACGCCAGCTAAAACAGAAGTTTGATCAAGTTGTACCTGGTTCATGTTGTTTTTCATATAATTCAGTGAAATATCATATGATTCAGTTGTTCCCATATAAGAACAGGTATGTGTAACAATTAATTGGTATCATATGAAGGGTAAAAAAATACCTTCCGTCCTATCAAATACTTGGTCCAATCCAACCCCCCTCGACAGAGTTAGAGCCAAAAAATGACTTTCATAGGGTCTTAAAGGGTCTTCTGGGGGTGTTTTTAGGGTCTTTTGAGGGTCTTTTGAGGGCCTTTTGTGATGCTTTTGGGGGATCTTTTGGGGAGTCTTTCGGAGGTCTTTTTATGATTTTTTTCTGGGTTTTGGGAGTCTTTTTATGGTCTTTTGACTATCTTTTGGGGTCTTTTAGTGGTCTTTTTGCCCACAACCTCAAAAGAGTTTTACTTCAAACGCACGTAAAAGTTACACGCACTGTTTTTGTAAGTGAAACTACTTAATCGGCGGTGAGGAGAAAATTTAGTACGGTAACAAAAATAATTTCGTGTAACGATTTTGTGTTGCGATTTTTTGTTACATATTTGAATTCTTGTAACTAAGTCATTTCTCAAGTGATTTTTATGAAATTCAGTATGCAGGACTAATATGGGACTATAGAACTTGTTCCTATGGAAATACTGGGATACGGTAATTAGTGACTGAAATTTCGGGAACTAAGCCATTTCTGGAATGTCGGGTAATAAGCCACTTCTCAACCGATTTCTATGAAATTCGGTATGTAGGACTAAGATGCGACTAGAAGACTTGTTCCTATGGAAATTCTGGGATAAGGGAAGGGATAAGGATATTAGGGACTGGATTTGTATAAAATTCGGAAGAGCCTTTTATGTGTCTTTTGGGGGTCTTTTGAGGTTATTTTGAGGGTCTTTTGGGGTCTTTTTGGGATTCTTTTGAGGGTCTTTTGGGGGTCATTTTAGGGTCTTTTAGGGGTCTTTTGGGAATCTTTGGAGGGTATTTTAGGGTCGTAATCATTGGGATACGTTGACAGATCGCTAAAGAAAGACTGTGCAAATGAATCGGCTGCCAAACGACATTTGCGCACATAGCGCCAACTATTGGAATAGATATAAAATAACGACTTTTGTTGTACAGATGCGAATCAACACAAAAGTAAAAACAAATGTAATTTTATTTTAATTTAGGCTGGAATGCGTTTTTCCAAATTTTTCATTTTACCGAAAACATTCAATTGAGTTGTTTCCTCAAAAAATACCCAGTTTATCGTTTTCCAAATTTTCCTACTCTATTTTATAATTTTCCAGAATTTTTGCTAAACATTTTCTAAGAGCATAACGAACAAAACAAAAAAAGGATTAACTAAATATGTCGTTCCTATCGTCAGTTATAAACGAGAGTGCATACATAAATAATGATTTCTACTGTTTGTCCGAATTCTCCGAACTTCAATAAAATATAGTGTTGTGTTGGCGCAAAAAAATAAAAATTAAAAACATAGTGCCGTTTAAAATACAGCTTGCGCGTTCGCTCGTTCACAAAGTGCAAAGTGCAGTGTGCGGTGTCCGTTCGTCCCATCCTCAACAGCTAAACAAAAGAAATTGGAGAATTATGTTGTTGTATGCTTGCATACACAATGTGATAATCTAATTCTTTTGCAATTATATAACGGATTGCGAGTGTTTGTTTCTTTTGGTGATTTAACTCATTTTGTTGTGAAGGCATAACACTGGCAACAATTTGTGTTGATAATCCAATTAGAGACATACTCTTCTCAATTCGGTTTAAAGAAGCGGGAAGTTGTGTATTGTGTGTTTGTTTGTTGTAGTTATGTGTGTTTATAGAGTGGATCTCAGCAACATACGTGGGCTGAGAACGAATTCGTTCGCTGTGTTTAACCATGTACATGTCCACAGGCCAGCAATTTTGGCACTGAGTGAAACTCAGGTGTTTGATAATTCCGATGTTTCGGAATTTAATCTGCCTGGGTATAGCTTGGTGCCATTATTTTTCTCTCGACGCGGACTCGCAATCTATGTCCGGAGTGATGTTGCGTTTCAGCTTTTGCCTCAATTTAGCCAAAGTTCCAAACCGGAATTCAATTTCATTTGGCTCAAAGTTAAGGTACAAGAGCGCAACATCTACTACTGTTTCCTTTACAGAAGCCCCAACTTAGACAGTGTTTCAACTCAGAGTGAGTTTGATGCACTGACTGATTCAATCTTAAGAATTGATAAAAAGCATGAAATCGTTATTGCGGGCGATTTCAATGTACACAATTCTGGATGGCTTCGCCATTCTGGCCAGATAACACCCGAAGGAAGGTGTGTTGAGTTATTTGCTGAGTTCAATCACCTTACTCAGCTTGTAAATGAGCCTACCCGAATACCTGACATTGCATATCATTCCGCTAACACCCTTGACTTGTTCCTTACCTCTCGGCATGAGAAATACTCCGTAAATGTATTATCGCCTCTAGGCTCGTCAGACCATTGTGTAGTATCAGCTAATTTCTCGTTAATAAACCACGTAGTTAGAGAAAAAACTCCCAAAGAAATAGTATGGCATTACGAGAACGCCAATTGGGACGGCCTTAACAACTTCTTTGGGAGAACTAACTGGTCGCTATTTTTTCGTGATAGCAACGTGGATGCCGCCGCTGATGCAATCACAAACATCATTCTTATTGGTATGAAAAAGTTTATCCCTTTCAGGAATAAATCTATCAAATCAAAGGAAGATGGATGGTATGACTTGAGATGTAAAGAGGCTTCTAGGATTAGAGAGGTATGCTTTCGGTTTTACAAAGCAAACCCTACCGAGGAAAACCGAAAAAAGTTTAAACGAGCAAGAAATGATTGCAATGCCCATCTTCGGCGAGTCAAATTCGCCAACGACCGAAAATTAAGACAAAAAATACTACAAGGTCCCAAAGGTAGTAAAAATTTTTGGTCTTTCGTGAAAAGAATCAAAAATACAGCCTCGTCGTCGATTCCAACGCTCATTTATAATGACATTCCAGTTGTCAGCTCTATAGACAAGGCCAATCTGTTTGCTGCGCATTTCGCAGCTAGCTCTACGCTTCCAGATTGTGCATTGCCGCCTCCTGCACCTCAGAATATTGAACACTCTATGGGACAGATATTTTTTCGTACTCGTGCAGTTGCTAGAGTTTTAAATGATCTCAACACTCACAAAGTTCTGAAGAGGTGTTCTTCCAAGCTGGCATTACTATTGCGTAAGCTTTTCCATCTATCCTATTCTTCTGGACTCTTCCCGAGAAGTTGGAAAACTGCATTTGTCCAGCCAATACCCAAAAAAGGCGAGCCGTCGTCTCCTTCTTCGTACCGACCCATAGCACTTACATCCATTCTTTCCAAGGTCATGGAAACGCTGATCAATTATCAGCTTAAGAAATATCTTGAAACCAATGAAATCCTTAGTGACCGGCAGTATGGATTTCGTGGGCAACGTTCTACTGGTGATTTGATGGTATATCTCACCGAACAGTGGAACCGATCTTTGCATCATTTTGGTGAAAGTAAAGCTGTTGCACTCGATATTTCGAAGGCATTTGACAGAGTTTGGCATCAAGCTCTTTTGTCTAAAATGCGTGCTTATGGTGTTGATGATAAATTACTTCATTGGATTAGAAGCTATCTTCAAGTTGTTTTAGACGGTTTCAAGTCTGAAATACACCACATAAATGCTGGCGTTCCCCAGGGCTCTGTTCTGTCCCCGACACTCTCTCATTTTTATTAATAATCTCTTATCTGTGACTTCTAATCCAACTCACTCTTTCGCTGACGACAGCACTCTCAGCTTCTCATATAAGTTTGAGGAACGTCCCTCCACCTCTGATGTGGAACTCAAACAACTTTGTATGTTAAGCTCGTTAAATTCTGACCTTGACAGCATAATACAATGGGGAGAAATCAATCGAGTAGAATTTAACGCTTCCAAAACCCAATGCTGTCTCCTGTCGTCCAAGCGAATCCTTAACCCCATGTCATTATCCATGAATGGCACTTGCATCGAGGAAACTGAAAATCTCGCAATTCTCGGTATGTGCGTTAACGACAAGCTTCGTTGGAATGACCACATATTTACCGTCGCCAAAAACGCTGCGAAATGTTTAGGTTTTCTAGCCCGGTGCAAGAAATATTTCACTCCCTCTGATCTGGCTACCATATACAAGGCTTTTATTCGCCCAAAACTTGAGTACAATCGCCATATCTGGTCTGGTGCGCTTAAGACTTCTTTGCATCAGCTAGATAGAATACAAAACCGCGCGATAAAACTTATCGGTGACGAAAATATAGCGAAATCAATAGATTCGCTTGAACACCGCTGGAAGGTTTCCTGCTTGTCACTGTTTTATCGCTTCTTCTACCAGCGGTGCTCAAGAGAAATAGCCAGCTGCATGCCACCTCTCCTTGAATTCAACCGCAATACTCGTGGCGCTCTAAATGCTCATCAGTTTACCCTCAAGCCCATCTTCGGACGTACAGTTAAATTCAGGGATTCGTTCTTCAGCCGTACAACACGTATGTGGAATGCTCTGCCAAGCTCTGTCTTCCCACCTTACTATGATCCACAGGCATTCAAAACACAAGCTCATAGACATCTTCTCTTTTCTCCTCCTCTTCCTTAACGCCCCCGCTGTGCCAAGCATATAGCCGAGCATTGAAGCGTGCGCGAATTATCAAAAAAAAAAAAAAAAAATTCTCTGCCGTAAATTACGCGGAACAATCTCATCGTTTGACTCAGAGGAAGCTGAATTTCTTCTAATCATGTTTGGGTTGGTTTATTTAAATATTAATTAAATTTAAGTAATTTAAAATGAAAATTTCAACGTCAAAAAGAAATCGCCTACTAAAATAATCTAAAGCTAAATAATGTTAAAATTTTGTTAACTTTTAGCAAGTATTGACTGCTTTAAAATTCAAAAAAAATATTCAAATCTTTTTTGAAGTGAAACTTTTTTACGGATGGGGCAACAATTTTCACAGCGTTACACTGTTATTACTCTGTTGTACACATTTGTTACACTGTTGTACACATTGCTCTGTTGTTCACTTCTTTATACTTATATTTTTATACTTATATTTTATATGTATGTAACTATATATGTTTAGAACTACAAATATAACTACATATATATATAAATACATATATTACTACGGCCACAGCTCCTATGGAAATATTGGGATCTGGCCAATAGGGTCTGGAATCTTGGAAACTAAGCCATTTCTCAAGCGATTCGTATGAAACTCGGAATGTAGGACTAATATGCGACTATAAGATTTGTTCCTATGGAAATTCTGGCATCTGGCAAATAGGGTCTGGAATTTTGGGAACCAAGCCATTTCTCAAGCGATTCGTATGAAACTCGGAATGTAGGACTAATATGCGACTATTAGATCTGTTCCTATGGAAATTCTGGGATCTGGCAAATAGGGTCTGGTATTTTGGGAACCAAGCCATTTCTCAAGCGATTTTTATTAAACATTAAAGTAATATACAATTTTGATTTAAAACTAAACTTATAAATAATATTAATATGTGTCGGCTCAACAATAGGGGCCCGACGTATTTACATTGTCTTTTTTTTGGTATTGTTTATTTTTAAACAATATTTTTTACTACTTAATCTACTACATGTTAATTTTTAAT
Organism: Nephrocerus scutellatus; assembly: GCA_947095585.1. Classification (NCBI taxonomy): domain Eukaryota; kingdom Metazoa; phylum Arthropoda; class Insecta; order Diptera; family Pipunculidae; genus Nephrocerus; species Nephrocerus scutellatus. Next base: position 77,974,474 of record OX352762.1, on the reverse strand, counting down.
GTAATTAAATTTTAAACAATAATTTTAAAATAAAATAAGAATGAAAAACATTAAGCGGCGTATAAACAGGGCGAACTTCAGCCTCTGTAATATTGGTTGCCCGCCTTCTCGTAGAAGGAGACGTCTTGATTGTTAAAGATGTCATCGAATCTAGCATCAGTGAATCCTCTTATGTGTATGTACCGGTGACTTGGCTCGATTTCCTCGATTCACAGTCCTTGCATCGCAGGACTTGGATGTGTTTCCAATGCGTCGACGAATTTCCTCGCCATTCGGAACAAGTGGTCAGTTATTGGCAGCAGACCTGCTGCTTCGTATAGTTTTGTAGTCGACACAAACTTATAGCTGTTTGTCACCCTCTAGAGTCCTGTACAGATCCTTAGTACCTTCCTTTCAAATAGGGAGATCTTCTTCATCGTTGTTGGTGAGACGGTGAACCATATGGGGTAGCCATAGGTTATCACTGGCCTGATGTGTTGCTTGTAGATAAGCAGCCTGGTGTTGTTGGACAGACCGTTTCGTCTTTTAAGTAGCGGGTGCACCAAATGAAAAGCGTGGTTCGCTTTTTTCATTGTTTTGTCGATGTGAGAGTTGAACTTGAGCCTCTCAGTAAAGTTGATTTCCTGGTACTTAGTCTCTGACTTGGTGTTTATTGTTGTGTTATCCGGAAGGGTGATTTTTAAGGCTCTGCACCGGCTTGCGATTTTTCTTATCCTTGTTTCGGTTGCTGGTACTCGGAAGCAGATGAATTCCGTTTTATTGGCGTTGATCTTTAGTCCCCACTTCAGGTAGTAGTCCCAAAGATTTCTGAGGTGTTCCTCCACTCTTCGGGCAGCTTTCTCGGGAGAGCGGGAAACTGCATACGTTATGGAGTCATCCGCGAAGAGCATAGTCCTTGTTCCGGCTGTATTTGTGGGTTGATCCGCCGTGAAGATGCTATACAGGATTGGTCCAAGTCTGGAACCTTGAGGAACTCCGGCTTTGATCCTTTTCCTTATCGATGGGCGGTCGTACACCTGTACAAAGAAGACCCTGTTAAAAAGAAAATTTTTAATTATTTTTACAATATAATTGGGGAAACCAAAACTAATAAGCTTGTACAGTAGCCCGTTTATCCAGACACTATCGAAAGCTTTTTCGATGTCTAGCAAACAGGCCACTGTACTACTTTTGACGTTCAGTCCTTTAGTGACGTCACTGTGAAGCTTCAGCAGAGGTTGCAGCGTAGAGTGCTTTTCTCGGAAACCGTACTGAAAGGAAGGAATAAGATTTCTTTCCGTACAAAACGTATTGATCTTTTTACGGATCAATGATTCCAATACTTTACTGATACAACACAGTAAAGCTATTGGACGGTAACCAGTTACGCTGGAGCGGTCGGTTTTCTTGGGTACTGGTACTACCTTGGCCACCTTCCAGTTGTCCGGAAAGTAGCCATTATTTAGGCAATTGTTGAAAATAATGGTTAACATCAAAATTGCCATACCCGGTAACTTTTTAAGCAAAAAGTTAGAAATTCCATCTGTGCCTGATGATTTTTTTGAGTTTCCACTCATAATCAAATCATTGACAACAGCTGTTCCGGTAAACATATCGACATCTACGGGTGCGTTGGCGCGATTTTCTTCACTGAACTGCACTATAGTATTTCTTGGAGAAGTGGTGCCTTCCACAAGACTTTCAACCTCTTCCAAGAAATCTGGAAGATGCGTTGGTGGTCGGTCCGTAAAGCTCCTTTCAAAATGGCAGGCAAAGGCTTCCGCTTTCTCAGCAGCGCTGGATACTGTTCGATCTTCAATGGTGATAATGTCTGGAATGGAAATACGCTTTCCAACCAGAGAGTTCAGCTTCCTAAAAGCATCAGGGCCTGGTTTGATGTCCTGGAGCCGTTTGGTCAGTTCATCTTCCTGAAACCTCCGCACAGCTTGACGACACATGTTAACTGTACAACGCAGTTGCGAAAGTACAGACAGGTATTCGTCGTTGACTGTGTTAAGTGTCCTATTGAAGATTCTCTGAAGGCGTTTCCTAAGCCGTTGCTTGTGAGCATATATGGCCTGTATATGCTCAGGCAAGTGTTGGAAGCGATCCCTGCTAGTGCGAATTGTTTTCTGCCGATTAATAGCTGAATTCACTGTAATCTCAAAATTTCTGATAGCATCATCAATTTCTGTATTCTCCAGATTTCTGCAAGCCGCTGGAATAGGAAGTTCAGCTTCAACTTCTGTTCTAAACCGGTCCCAGTTTATTTTCTTAAAGTTGATGTGAAGTTCAGGTGTTGGGGTGACTTGCACAATTCGCTGGTTCAGCCTAACTCGAAGCTCTATGGCCATATGATCCGAGTCGCTATCATGCGCCAAGCAGGAATAATTTCTTAATTCTGGGAGAATATTTAAGAAATTTGTGGTCGCCAGAAAGAAATCCAAAGTTGACGGTGTCCGAGGGTACGTCTTCCGGGGCTGTGAAACTATAGCCATCGTGTGCTGATGCGGATTTGAGTCCATCCAGTCTGTAATGGCCCTTCCTTTGTGATTGCACACTTCGTCCTGCCATCGAGTATGTCTAGCATTAAAATCACCTCCAACAACACAGTATGTGTGTCTAGAGGAGGTGTTGCAGACAGTTTGCAAATCCCGTTGTATGTCTTCCCTCGTTGCGTTACAGTGATTGTACACCGATATCACCAGCAAGGTCTCCACTTCGTTGACTTTAATGCTGACAGCTGTTGCTTCCATGCTACGTAGACCACTGATTTGCACCTTTTCGCCTGCCATAGTGTTCCTGATAAGGACCGCCGTCCCAGAGCGTCCACTGCCTTTGTCGACCCTGTGGATATTGTATCCGTCTGGACTGAACGGATTTCTCCCAGTGAGATTTGTTTCCTGTAAAAGAAGAATGTCAGGTTTATTAGTTTTAATAAATAATGTTAGTGTGATACGCCTAGCTAACGAATAAATGGAATTCACATTATATGAGAATATACTTATCCTGCTTATTGTGAACATAATTCACAAATAAGTCGACCCAAAACGGTTGTTTTGGACCTGTCATCAAGACTGCTATAATTAGCAGGCACGACTTCTCTTGCCTTCTGTAAAATTGTAAAGAGGTCAGCTCCAAATAGCCTTTCCGTATCTTCGAAGATGTTGGCTTTTCCGGTAGATGGTACAGGTTTAACGGCTGGCTTTTTATTGGTTTGCTGTTTGATGCTGCATGGCTTCTTGTTAGAGGCTTGCTGATCGTTGCTGGCTTGCTGGAAGTCCCCATAGCAGCTATACTAGCAAAACTTACTCCCTTTACTATGGCTTTTGAAGCAGACATCTGGGCGAATTTATGTTGTTCCTTCTTCTTTTATGCGGTTTTAAGCTTTTTAGCCATCTTTTCCTTATATTTTGGACATCCTTTATAGTTTTCCGGATGTCCATTTTTCTGGCAGTTTGTGCAGAAAACGTTGTCGTCTTTTATATTGTCTGCATTTCTTGGGCATTGGCCAGGCAAGTGCTCATCTTTGCACTTGACGCATCTGTATTTCATGCCGCAATTACTTGCGACATGTCCAAATTTTTGGCAGTTTCTGCATTGAGTAATGCCCGCCGATTTTAGTTTTTCCCAATGCACCAACTGGTTCAAAAGGAGGGTTTTTGAGCAAACTGCCGCTTTATCGCAGTTCTTCTCTAGCTCGACAATGAAATGATTAAATTTCTTGTCAGTCCTTTGAGATTTGAAGGGTTTCACCACTAGTACAGGGACACCCTCTGTCGTCAACGCTTCCTTGACATCTTCAGCATCAAAGGAGTGGTGAATACCTTTTAGGACCAACATTTCTTTCCTGTCCTCCTTTCCAGTATAAGTGTTAAACTACGTCTTTCCCGATTGTAGGAAAGACCGAATTAGCTGATGGCCATCTCTGTTCATGGCCGTATCGACTGATTTGTTGCTGTTGATGTTGCGAATTCTGCAACTAATGTTGGCGCTCTTCGTGAACTTTGATAGTTCAGCGACGTTTAGTCTGAAGCAGACTATTGGCGGCATGGAAAAAGGTTTTGATGTTGGTCCCGTAGTTTGGGATTTTTGGCTTGATGGAGCGACTGGTGGTGGTGCCTTCTTATTTGAGACCTTTTGGGACTCTTTTGGTAAAGCTGTTTTATCAACAGCAATTTTTTTATCAACAGCAGCCACTCCAGGAGAAGATGATGTTGGTGGTGATGATGGTCTGGAATTTCCAGACAACCTCCTTTTTTTTTGCCTTTGCGGGCATGGTTTCGGGAGAAGACCAAGCTTTGCGACTGTCTTCGTCGCTGGAGTTATCCTCTCCACCACTGCTGGATTCGGGCACTTCAGTATCCGATTCCTCGACAACGCTCATGGTTTCCTCCTCTGAAGTCGCTGAATCGCACAGCTGGTTCACTTCATCCAGCCTTCGGTACAACGACAAGAGGAAATCCCCACCATGGTTGGTTACTTGTTCCTTAATTAAGGACAAGACCTCGTTTACTTTTTCCTTCCTTTTTGCTTTTTTCCCCATTTTATAGGGCTGATCGAAAGGAAGATCTTTTCTGAAAATATATATTTCTGAAATTAAAAAATAATTAGTGAAATAATAAAAAATAAAAAGTAGCAGGTAGCGAAATGCTCGCTTTTGGTTTTGGGGTTTTTTTTCAATCGGTAGCAGGTAGCTTGACGATATGATGCGTGATCTGCGTGTGCTCGTGTTGAGCGCTCGATGATGACAGACTAATATGCGACTATAAGATTTGTTCCTATGGAAATTCTGGGATCTGGAAAATAGGGTCTGGAATTTTGGGAACAAGCCATTTCTCAAGCGATTCGTATGAAACTCGGAATGTAGGACTAATATGCGACTATAAGATTTGTTCCGATGGAAATTCTGGGATCTGGCCAATAGGGTCTGGAATTTTGGGAACTGAGCCATTTCTTAAGCGATTCGTATGACACTCGGAATGTAGGACAAATATGCGACTATAAGATTTGTTCCTATGGAAATTCTGGGATCTGGCCAATAGGGTCTGGAATTTTAGGACCCAAGCCATTTCTCAAGCGATTCGTATGAAACTCAGAATGTAGGACTAATATGCGACTATAAGATTTGTTCCTATGAAAATTCTGGGATCTGGAAAATAGCGTCTGGAATTTTGGGAACAAGCCATTTCTCAAGCGATAGGTATGAAACGTATGAATGTAGGACTAATATGCGACTATAAGATTTGTTCCTATGGAAATTCTGGGATCTGGCAAATAGGGTCTGGAATTTTGGGAACCAAGCCATTTCTCAAGCGATTCGTATGAACCTCGAAATGTAGGACTAATATGCGACTATAAGATTTGTTCCTATGAAAATTCTGGGATCTGGAAAATAGCGTCTGGAATTTTGGGAACAAGCCATTTCTCAAGCGATTCGTATGAAACGTATGAATGTAGGACTAATATGCGACTATAAGATTTGTTCCTATGAAAATTCTGGGATCTGGAAAATAGCGTCTGGAATTTTGGGAACAAGCCATTTCTCAAGCGATAGGTATGAAACGTATGAATGTAGGACTAATATGCGACTATAAGATTTGTTCCTATGGAAATTCTGGGATCTGGCAAATAGGGTCTGGAATTTTGGGAACCAAGCCATTTCTCAAGCGATTCGTATGAACCTCGAAATGTAAGACTAATATGCGACTATAAGATTTGTTCCTATGGAAATTCTTGGATTCGGCCAATAGGGTTTGGAATATTTGGAACGAAGCCATTTCTCAAGCGATTCGTATGAAACTCGGAATGTAGGACTAATATGCGACTATAAGATTTCTTCCTATGGAAATTCTGGGATCTGGCCAATAGGGTCTGGAATTTTGGGAACTGGTCAATAGGGTCTGGAGATTTTGGAACCAAGCCATTTCTCAAGCGATTCGTATGAAACTCGGAATGTAGCACTAATATGCGACTATAAGATTTGTTCCTATGGAAATTCTGGGATCTGGCCAATAGGGTCTGGAAGTTCTTGGATCTGACAAATAGGGTCTGGAATTTTGGGAACCAAGCAATTTCTCAAGCGATTTGTATGAAACTCGGAATGTAGGACTAATATGCGACTATAAGATTTGTTCCTATGGAAATTCTGGGATCTGGCGACTATAAGATTTGTTCCTATGGAAATTCTGGGATCTGGCAAATAGGGTCTGGAATTTTGGGAACCAAGCCATTTATCAAGCGATTCGTATGAAACTCGAAATATAAGACTAATATGCTACTATAAGATTTGTTCCTATGGAAATTCTGGGATCTGGAAAATGGGGTCTGGAATTTTGGGAACAAGCCATTTCTCAAGCGATTCGTATGAAACGTATGAATGTAGGACTAATATGCGACTATAAGATTTGTTCCTATGGAAACTCGGGGATCTGGCAAATAGGGTCTGGAATTTTGGGAACCAAGCCATTTCGCAAGCGATTCGTATGAAACTCGAAATGTAGGACTAATATGCGACTATAAGATTTGTTCCTATGGAAATTCTGGGATCTGGCCAATAGGGTCTGGAATTTTGGGAACCAAGCCATTTCTCAAGCGATTCGTATGAAACTCCGAATGTAGGACTAATATGCGACTATAAGATTTGTTCCTATGGAAATTCTGGGATCTGGCCAATAGGGTCTGGAATTTTGGGAACTGGTCAATAGTGTTATGGTTGAAGGTTCCCATTTAGGGTCCTGCCACTGGAAGGAGACGACGACACCTTGTAGTTGCCCCAGCCTAGCTCAGCGGATGGGCGGTTCTTGTCACCCTCCAGTGACACCTTCCCATAAACAAAAAAAAGGGTTTGTGTCGTACAAAAAAAAGGAAAGAAGGAAAAGAATGGGTGGTAGTAGAGGTTTTCCATGTCCAGGTGCAAGTGGGTCATTGGCCTAGCTTAATTCAAAAAAAAAAAAAACTTTATAACTAACTTAAAATTAACTGTTTCAAAAGAGCTGTCTTTTGATCTAAAAAGAAATGACTTACAAACTAACCTATAAACTAAAATGCCGATTCGACCCAGTCGCACCTGCACTTGGGATCTCGCAAAAGAAAAACCCGTCGAGGGAAAGTCCAGTCCAGTCACGTCTGTCCTCTTTATTCGGAAAGAGCTTCTCACTTGGAATCGCCGTTCCAACCACACACCTTGGCCGATTACTTCTACTCAGCCATGTTCTATTTCAAAACAAGAAACCAAACAGCAACAAAAAAAAAACAATGAAAAAGAAAACACCTCAAGCCCTGCTGGGCAAAGGCAATAAAAGATTTCAGCTCTCTTTCATCAACGTTATAAAATTTTATTCAACAAGGTCTCTTTACCGAATTGACTGTGTTAATTGAAGAAAATATGTACCAAACACAATACCAAGAATGAAATCGTGAAGAAAATTCACCTAATATAAATTTTACTTTAGTTAAATTTCTTTAATAAATTTATGGATTCAAATTTAAAATTAAATTTTAGTTCAATAAGTATTCAAGTATTAAAATATTGAAAATGCACTGCTTTTAGTAGCCGAACCAAATATAATGCTAGGCTGTTTTTTTTTGATAAAAGTAATTTACCTGGATTTCCTCCTTTTTTGAATGTGGGTCCCACCGGTAGAAGTCACTTCCAAACATGTAAATTTCCTATTAATTAGTTTAAAGGAATAAGTTTAAAAGGCCCAGCCGCTAAGCCTGATACTACTAAACGCAGTTTACAGTATATGTAATTCAAATCGAATGAAATTCTTCAAAATGGAATATTATTAAAAGGGAATGTAATAAAAAAAAAGCGTAATTTATTATAACTTTTCAATTAGATTAATAAGAAAAAATAAAATTGAAATTCTTTTCAAATTCAAAAAGGGAAATATGGCAAAATATTTCAAGTTAAAATTTGTTCTTCCAAAAAAAAATGAAGGTTTTACAACCACTGCTTTCTGTACTTTACGAAATTACGAACAAATTGTGTAATCTTAGGAAGCACTCCGAAACAAGGGGAAAATAACTTTCCCATAAACTGCGATGATAATCAATTATTTCTTCAAAAAAACTTATCTGCTGGCCCAGGCTTCGCATATTTTTAGGCGTCCATCTTTAAAATCTGTTTCTTCTTGCATGCGATGTAATTCTTATATATGGTGGTATATTATCGTTGTGTTATTTGTTTATAATTGTTCTCATATATACTTTTTGCACTTTTTCACAGTTTTTATTTTAGTAATTAATAATAATTGCAGTAAAGGCAGTAAATCTCCACCACTCTTTTAAAATTGGTACTGGATCTTTTGCCCAATGGTGTATTAGCACAATTTCACTGTTCTGCTATGCGGGCTACTTTATCGTTTTTTTTTTGTTGTTTTTTTTTTTTTTGCACTGCTTTTACTTTTTCTTTAAATTTATTAGTTTTTAAAAGAAAATGGCAAGGCCACACTTTTTGCAATACTTTGCTTTAAATTCACAATCAAAAAAAGTTTAAAAATTTTGTCTTCACAAGCTCCTTAGTCTCAACTACTAATCGGATTTCTCACATCGATGGTTCATTTTCGACTGCCTCGACCGCGACTCTTCTTTCTTTTTCTACTCGCCAAAATTTCAAGAATTTTCTAGAAAAGACTTTTATTTTTGCGCCAAAATCTTTCCTTTTTCTTTTTCCTATTTTCTCTATTTTTCCTTTTCTAACAAAATCCATTTCCTTCTCTCTGTCCCTTTTTTAAAAAATGTCTTAACATTTACATTTAAACACCGAACATGGATTTTGCATAAATGTTACAACACCAATAACGATCTTGCACACACATTTCTATAAATGGACTCAAACCTTTTCGACCATAATAAGTAGGTATAAAGCTTTTAGTTATCGTGATGTCCTGCAGCCCCATCTGTGATTTAATAGACTTACAACAATCATGGTGAATTCAAGATTTATTAATTGTGAGTTAATTTTTGAATACTGGTACCGCAATCAGCTGATTTTGATCAGATATTATGTATAAGAAATTGTGTCAATGTGTCATATTTTGGTCGGTCGCGTGTGTGTTTTTTTCTTGCTGCCTTTATTTTTTTCTATTTTTTTTTTGTATAGCTTTAAGCAATTTTTGTATCGTTTCCGTGTGTCGAGAAGATTGGGGGTAATTCCAGCCACTCGTCTTTGACAAAAATTGGGTTTCGAGACTCCACAGCTTTCCAGCGGCAGCGACAGAGTTCCTGCAATTTTGTTGTTGTTTTTTTTGTTGTTGATAAAACAACATGCTATACAGGTAAGCTCAATTTTTTTTTTCTTCAGAGGCGTGTATTCTTCCTAAATGTAATATATTTACTAAAAAGGGGAGGGTCGCGTATCGATATAATTGTTTATTTTAGATTTGGTACTGTTTGTTTCCTTTTGTTTATTTCAGGTGCAGTTCGAGTAGTGCAGCCAGGCACAGACGGAGTAGTGTGTATGTGGGCACACGCAACAGGCTCGCATACATTTTGTGAGTGGTCGCGAGTAAAATGTCGCGTAAAAATGCTTACCCTATTTTCATCTTCATCTTTTTAAAATACCTAACTTTAGCTTTTTCCTACCCTCCTATGTATGGTTCAACGTGTGGCAAGGGCCCACTCCCTGAGTTAAGTCTCTAGCGAGAACCAGCCGGGCTACATGCATAAAAGTCAGTCGGGCAATTTTAAGGCAGATGGTCCATGTGATTGTGTCGTGTAAGTCAATTCATTTGTTACTTATTTATTATCGATGATTTGAGTAGTCTATATCACTGACACACAAATTAGTTCATAGTTAGAAAATATTGCATAGATTAGTAAGGATCATTACCTAATATATTGCACAGGTTTAATAAGTTAGTTTAATGTAAATATTGCACAGGTTTAATAAGTTAGTTTAATGTAAATATTGTACAGGTTTAATAAGTTAGTTTAATGTAAATATATCCTACTAAATAAATATATAGATAATAAATAAATAGATAAACATATAAGGTCAGTAAAAAAAATAATGATTAAATAAGTAAATACTACAATTTGTACTAATATAAACATCCACATCTACTTAGTGGTAACAGCAGAAGCAACAGTATGGTAAATTAGGCAGCAAATAAATCCTTTGCGTGAAATACGCCTACTTTTTCACCTGAGGTATTGCCAATCTCATAAAGTGAGTTGCCTATGTACTTAAGCACCACACTTTGGATGGACTTAGGAGCTAGCTTGGCATTGTAATTAAGGGCTTTATTGCTTTGTCGGAAATTTCGTCGATAAACGATCTGTCCTACTTTATATTTTATGTCGCGGCATCTGGTGTTATAAATCTTTTCAGCTTTTTCATATGCTTTCTTAAGTTGTTCAAACGTTTGATTACGCATCAATTGTTGTTTGTCCTTGGTGTCAATTAATAGTATGTCTGCATCTTTTACGGTCGTGAGTTTTCGTATTACGTCATATGCATTTCCATGTTGTGCCATGTGGAAACCAAATACTATATAGTATGGTTCCAGTTTGGTAGCTTCGTGGGCTACACTATTAAGTGAGAAGGCTGCGTGGCTAACATGTCTGTCCCAATTGCGTTGATCATTGCCTATGTATGATCTAATCTTTGATAATACCGAGCGGTTGACTCGCTCTGAGGCATTCGCTTGTGGCGAATTCACCGCAGTCCTTATATGTTTGACACCGTAAGTCTTTAAGAAGCCGGTAAACAAGTCTGAGGTAAATTGTTTACCATTGTCTGAATGTAAAAATTCAGGTACGCCTAGTATATGAAAAATGTTTTTTTCTAAAAAGTCAACTACTGCTTCCGCTGTTGCCTTTCTTAAGGGTTTTAAAAATACATATTTGGAATTATGGTCAAGTACTATGAAAATTTGAGTGTTTCCGTTTTTCGTCCGGGGGTATGGTCCTAAGAAGTCAATGTAAAGTCTTTGAAAAGGTCGTTCTGTTTCTGTCTGCTTGCCCATGGGTGGTCTATTTATACGGTTCGGGCTTTTTGTGCTTTTACAAATATCACAGTTTTTAACTAGCTTTTGCACGTCCCCTATCATGTTAGGCCAATAATATTTTTGTCGTAGCTTTTGTAGTGTCTTGTGGATTCCGCCATGTCCGGATTCTTCTGCATGGTGAGCTGTGGCAAGCAAACTCTCCCGCAAGTCAGTTGGCACCCAGAGCTTCCAGGCACGGTCTTCTTGAATAAGATCTCCTGTGCGGATTTCAGTACGTTTGTACACAAAACCGTCCGATACACAGAGATCCGGTAAGGTGCCTTCACGTTCCTCGACAGTCTTTTTGAGGTCTAAATACTCCTTCGAGGTAAAGCATGGTGAATTAAGGGGGGCCTCATCATTGAAGTCTGGCCTCTGCTCAATTGCATCCATGTGTACTCTCGAAAGAGCATCAGGAACGACATTTTGAACACCCTTGCGGTGTTGGCTCCATCTCGCCAATCTGCCTGCTAAATCCTTTTGGGACATTAGCCACTTAAGACTGGCATGGTCCGTTATAAATATAAAGCATTCTAAATTTCATCACACTGATGACAGCCGCATAGCACTCAAGCTCAGTCACGCTATAATTTCGCTGAGCCTTATTCAGCTTTTGCGATAGGAATGCTATGGGTCGTTCAGCACCATCATCATCCTTCTGGAATAAGACGCTTCCTACGCCCGTAGAACTAGCGTCGCACTGGATATAGAAATGCCTGTTGAACTTAGGGTTTGTCAATATTGGAGCTGACGTCAGAAGTGCTTTGAGCTTTAAAAATGACTCAAGCGCTTCGTCGGTCAATACAAACTGTCGGCCCTTTTTCAGGCAATCTGTCAATGGTGCCGATGTCCCTGAAAAATTTGGAATGAACCGCCGGTACCATCCAGTCATCCCTAGAAATCTTCTAACTTGTTTTGGAGTCTTAGGTGTCGGAAATTGCTCTATGGCAGCTACCTTGTCTTTGTCGGTCCGTAGACACCCGTCTCCTACTATGTAACCTAGATATCTTATTTCCTTTTGGCAAAACTTACTCTTCTCAACATTTATAGTTAAGCCGGATTCTCGTAAACATCTGGCAATGTCCTCTAGCAGACCCATATGACTGTCGAAGTCCGGAGAGCAGACAAGGAGATCATCCAGATATACAAACACATTGTGTCTCATCTTGGAAGGTATCACCCTGTCCATCAGCCGACACATTCTCTGAGCGGCATTGCACAAGCCAAACGGCATAACCGTATACTGGTACAATGGTCGCCCAGCGACTGTGAAGGCTGTCTTCTCTCTAGACTTCAGCTCCAAAGGTATCTGCCAGAAAGCATCCTTAAGATCTATTCCGGAAATAAATCTTGTTTCCTGCAACCGACTTAACAGTCCCTCTATGTGTGGTAGAGGATAAGCATCTTTCTTTGTGACCGCATTTACTTTGCGGGAGTCTAAGCAGAGACGGTTTTTGCCTGGTTTCTGAACGAACACAACAGGGGAACTCCAAGCGCTCTGACTCTCCTCGATCACCCCTAGAGCGAGCATGCGATCGAGCTCCGCAAAAAGCAGTTCCTCCTTTACACGGGACACTGGGTAGTGTCTCTGCTTAATTGGTTCTACCTCCGGCGGGACTTCGATCACATGTTCCTCCAACTTGGTTCTACCCAAGCCTAGGGTAGCGAACGAAGGAAATTTCGCTTTGACCCCCTGGAGAACCTTCTGTTGTGCAGGTGTCAGAACCCTCATTGTCGGGTCATGTTCTTGGTCTGAAGCGATATTTATTTCCCCTATGACGTTTGGGGCTACTTGGAAACATTTCCAAAAGTTGACTCCTAGGTAGAGCGTTTGTTTTAAAGTTGGGACTATATAGAAGTCCAAGTCCTCTGTCATATTATTCCAGGAAACTGGAATTTTTATACGTCCTTTTACTTCCTGTGAGTTACCGTCAGCTGTTTTTATGTTTTTGTCAAACTTCGTCTTTTTAAAATTTCTTTCTTCTATGAATTGCACTGCCCCTTGGCCTAAACAACTCACTGAAGCGCCGCTATCTAACAGTCCAAGCATTTCAACACCATCTAAACGGACTTTCGCATATGGCCTGTTGTCGTCATCCATAGTAAGTATAGTAGCCTCTAATTCGCGCCTGGTAATTTTTCTAATTTTAATTTTTTCTCGTAATCGCATTATTTTTTTATAATTTCTTTCTTTCTTTTTAGTGGCTAATCCTTCGGCAAAGATCCTACTTCTAGCTGCTTCGTAATCTAGAAGGCGTTGGTGTAGACTTTTGGTTTGCTGATCTTTGGGTGGTACCTCTTTACTGTCTTTTATATTGTCTGGTCTTTTTAATATTTTTATTTTTCCGTTCGTTTCAGATTCTGTCCGGCCGGGAATTTTTCTACAGGGCGAGTACTCCCGACTGCTTCGCCCTGGAATTGGTTTTCCGCCTGTGGCGATTTGCAGGATGGACATAGCATATTTTGTTGCCCGCATCTGAAACAAACCATTTGATGGAAATGGGACGGACAACAAGCAATCGGTAAGTCGCTTTTCATAAAAGTATCCGGATTTGCCTTCGTACTAATATTGACGTTATTACGATCATGTTTGTAGGACCTGTTACCTCTGTCATTGTTACGCTTTGCACTGCCGCTTATAGCGCATGTCTCCCCTACGCTCTCTAAGTCACATTCTTTTCGCGATATTTCGTCCATTTCGTCTGTGTCAATTTCATTGACATGTCTGGGAAATCTCGTCACCTGAGTTTGGAATAATTTTTCGCCCTCCCTGTATTTCTCCCTCAATTCATATAGGGTATCCAGGGTGCATCCAAACATCAGGGACTTCATTCTATCTTTCATATTATTTCTGAGGATTCTAACGAGATCTCTCTCAGACATTCTATTCTTCATTTGAAGATTCAAAGCTCGTACGTATGAGCAGTAATCGTCAAAGTCCTCGTTCGGTTGTTGTTTACGGTCGAGTATTTTCCCCATAAGGTCATGGTCCGAGTCTGCAGTCTTGAAATGTCTTATTAATTCTGTTTTTATGTCGTGGTAGTTAAGTAAGTCATCGTTTGCTCTTTCTTCCATAAATTGCCAATACCAACGCTCGGCTGCGCCTGACAACAGTTGGTGCATGTTGTCAAATAGTTGGTCTTTTGTATAGCCCTTTTTCGTTTGTATTGATTCAATTCGGAAGATAAAGCTTTCGACCGTCATTGTCTTGGGGGTGCCGTCGAATTTTATACCCCACTTGTGTATGTCGCAGAATCTTTTTTCGCCTAGTTCGCTGTGGCGAAATGTGGGCATGCTGTTGTTTACGTCCTTATGTACCGTCTCATTTCGTCTAGACTCATTACGTCCAGTCGGTGACACCAATATGTTGGGCTTGTTGCCCGTGTGGTCAGCGTTCGGCGTCGAAGTCGGTTCGGTAGTTTGGATGTTAACATCACCTGTGTTATCTTTAGTTGTGCCTGAATTTTTTTCTACTCTATCTAACCTACCACCGAGAGTGTCTAAGCTAGATTTAAACAGAGACATCATTTCGCCCATATTCTTTGCGAAAGCAGACATTAGATCAGCCTGACTTTTTTGTACAGCGGTTGTAACTATGCTGTTCATAAAGTTTACCAGCTCCTGATTGTCTTCTAATGCCTGCCTATTTCTCTGGTTTGTAAGTCGACAATCCACCGCTCCGTCTGAGCCTGTGTCTCCTTGGACACCACCTACTTCCTCGTCCTGGTTGGACATCGGATTCCCCCGATTAGGTGACCTTTCTACAGGCATCCTACCACGTATGTCTGGTTGCCTATGGGACAAGAACCTTTCCTTGTCCTCGTATCCTCCCGGAGAAATAATCTGAATATCCGCTTGGTTAAGCAGGAGCCTGTCGACCGGATTTGCGTTATGATTGTTTGCTTGAGGTATTTGACCACGGTTTGATCCTCGAGCTTGACTTCGGGTTATCACTCTTGTATTGAGGGAACCTTTAGGGGCTGCTCCTAAGGAATTCCAATGGTTTTCCATTCACGAAGTACCAATGTTTAAATTAGGTGCGATGCTTAGGTATTTTTTTACTTTAGGTACTAATATACCCACGTGTGTTTGGAAAATTATTAACAATTTCTAACTGTCTTTTCTTTTATTTTTAGCTGTTCGCCACTTGGATTATGCTTAAAGCTTATGGAAGTGAAGCCCAGCAGATGTTATATAGATAGAGATATTAGAAGGAAAGTTTCAGTGGTGTTAAAAAACCTAAATTTTGTATTGTTATTAATATTTCTTCCCCCTTTTCTTTTAGATAGCAAAAATGACAATCTGACTTTCTTCTTATTTATATATACACACGCATATGCTTTATATATATTTCTTTTATATATTTATATATATATATATATATATATATATATATATATATATATATATATATATATATATATTTCTATGTGGATTTATTTTCGAAATTGAAAATTTGAATGCCAATATGCTTACAAATTCTCTTTTTAAAATTGTTGTTGTGAATGAAATTCAATTTATTTTCTTTTCTTTACTTGTCGGTAATCCAAAACAAAAAAAAATTTAAATGTATATTTAATTTTGTAACTTTTGGTTTGAATAAAAATTGTTGTTTAAAATCAAATTAGGCCGGTGTGTGGTCAAATGTCGATCCTTGTGTTATGCTCCATTTCCAAAATGTCAGTCATATCTGTAAAGTCAGTCTCCTCGACGCTTTTCGGTTATCGTCTGAAGTCAGCAGAGGTTATGTCTCATCGTAGCAGCTCGCAACTCGGTTCACAGCGGGGAGCCTATATGATGAGGCCGACCTGCCACAATGGGAGACCTCTACTTCAGGACAAGGATACGTCGGACATACAATTGTATGTACTTTAATACTTTCGCAACGGCGGCCGTATCCTTGTCACTTTCCTCGTAAATTTGGTAGTCAAGCTGAGCAGAGTATAGCTCCAGTCAACTGCACACCAGCCAAATATAGACATCGAATACTTGGACCTCGAAACAAGGCAGCATCACAAAATGCAGGATTCCAAAATCTATTGCATTGGAACTGCTAGCTTGTTTTGAGAGAGCATTCGATGTCTGAACTGTCCTTAGAATATCTAAAGTCGGAATAAAAGGCATATAGAAAAATGTTAATAAGGAAAAAAAATTGAAAATAGGGTTTAAAAAAATGATGTAAAATGTGGAATTTATAATAGTAGATAATAATTAAATGATATTATTGTTAATCAAGAACCAGGAATTTCATGTAGAAATTCCTGCCTTATGAGAAACAATAATTTGGTTAAGCCCCACGTTGGGCGCCATTTGTTATGGTTGAAGGTTCCCATTTAGGGTCCTGCCACTGGAAGGAGACGACGACACCTTGTAGTTGCCCCAGCCTAGCTCAGCGGATGGGCGGTTCTTGTCACCCTCCAGTGACACCTTCCCATAAACAAAAAAAAGGGTTTGTGTCGTACAAAAAAAAGGAAAGAAGGAAAAGAATGGGTGGTAGTAGAGGTTTTCCATGTCCAGGTGCAAGTGGGTCATTGGCCTAGCTTAATTCAAAAAAAAAACTTTATAACTAACTTAAAATTAACTATTTCAAAAGAGCTGTCTTTTGATCTAAAAAGAAATGACTTACAAACTAACCTATAAACTAAAATGCCGATTCGACCCAGTCGCACCTGCACTTGGGATCTCGCAAAAGAAAAACCCGTCGAGGGAAAGTCCAGTCACAGTCCGTCATTAAGTCATCGTTAAGTAAAGTAAAGTCATCGTCACGTCTGTCCTCTTTATTCGGAAAGAGCTTCTCACTTGGAATCGCCGTTCCAACCACACACCTTGGCCGATTACTTCTACTCAGCCATGTTCTATTTTAAAACAAGAAACCAAACAGCAACAAAAAAAAACAATGAAAAAGAAAACACCTCAAGCCCTGCTGGGCAAAGGCAATAAAAGATTTCAGCTCTCTTTCATCAACGTTATAAAATTTTATTCAACAAGGTCTCTTTACCGAATTGACTGTGTTAATTGAAGAAAATATGTACCGAACACAATACCAAGAATGAAATCGTGAAGAAAATTCACCTAATATAAATTTTACTTTAGTTAAATTTCTTTAATAAATTTATGGATTCAAATTTAAAATTAAATTTTAGTTCAATAAGTATTCAAGTATTAAAATATTGAAAATGCACTGCTTTTAGTAGCCGAACCAAATATAATGCTAGGCTGTTTTTTTTTTATTGATAAAAGTAATTTACCTGGATTTCCTCCTTTTTTGAATGTGGGTCCCACCGGTAGAAGTCACTTCCAAACATGTAAATTTCCTATTAATTAGTTTAAAGGAATAAGTTTAAAAGGCCCAGCCGCTAAGCCTGATACTACTAAACGCAGTTTACAGTATATGTAATTCAAATCGAATGAAATTCTTCAAAATGGAATATTATTAAAAGGGCCTGTAATAAAAAAAAGCGTAATTTATTATAACTTTTCAATTAGATTAATAAGAAAAAATAAAACTGAAATTCTTTTCAAATTCAAAAAGGGAAATATGGCAAAATATTTCAAGTTAAAATTTGATCTTCCAAAAAAAAATGAAGGTTTTACAACCACTGCTTTCTGTACTTTACGAAATTACGAACAAATTGTGTAATCTTAGGAAGCACTCCGAAACAAGGGGAAAATAACTTTCCCATAAACTGCGATGATAATCAATTATTTCTTCAAAAAAACTTATCTGCTGGCCCAGGCTTCGCATATTTTTAGGCGTCCATCTTTAAAATCTGTTTCTTCTTGCATGCGATGTAATTCTTATATATGGTGGTATATTATCGTTGTGTTATTTGTTTATAATTGTTCTCATATATACTTTTTGCACTTTTTCACAGTTTTTATTTTAGTGATTAATAATAATTGCAGTAAAGGCAGTAAATCTCCACCACTCTTTTAAAATTGGTACTGGATCTTTTGCCCAAT